>DWJZ01008028.1:0-11649 GCA_018249125.1 Asbolis capucinus
AACAATACAGTTATAAAATTGTATGTGTTTCTATGTATTATGGATCTATAATTGAAGCTTTTGGTTTTAAATATTTTTAATAAACCTTCTTTATTTATATAGAGGTTACAAATTCTTGACTAAGAGCTGGTTTAAATTACTCTAATATTTATATGCCAGGCACTTCATCGTCTTCAAGATATCACTTATAAATGCCTGACACCTAAAACCATTCTGTCTTCTAATTGACATTGTATTGCCTTCGTATCGCGCCGTTCAAAACCGCGAATGTCACCTGAACAGCTAATACAAACGAGAATCGCAATAAATATGCAAACTAAGCCAACGATCTTTGATATACAATTTCAGATCTTATTGTTACATGTATAGAGTTGATTTTAAATTGATGAGTTTTGAAGTCGAGGTCTTTGTCAGGTAATTTTGTTTAAAATTCACTATAGCTGTGTTCTTTAGTACGCCTTTTGTTATTAATTTACTGTAGAATTAAAGATGCCTCTGAAAGTTTAGTGCAATTTTGTGTTTTCATCACATTTCATGTCTACTTAACTGCAATGATCGTAATAAAAACTATACAGTGATGTTTGAATATAGCGCCACCTTCATACATTTGGCGTTTCAGTTTTAGATCCGTCTTCAAACACTATTTCGGAGGCCATCTTGTTAAACTTAAGTCAAACTTCAGAACGATTAAAATTGTATGACAATGTTTCATTTATTTATATAAAAACTTTAATTATTAATATTTTAATATTCGCTTCATTTGATGAAATTATTTATTTAGTCGAAGTATGTATTCGTGTATTTTTTTAGTTTTAGTTAATTTAAATAGGTAATGCAGCATATTTTTGATACATAAAACTCGACTACTCTTAGCAACGGCCATTGACAGACTAATTGATAATTGTATCAATTAGTATAGTTTAGCGGGAGTGATTTTAGGGTAATTTTTACATATTATTGACTACAATCTGACTGGATGGTAAATGGCGATGTAGTTCTAGATGGTAAAGCGCATTAACTGTGCGTAAAAAGCGGAGAAGCCTGTTCACTGTTGTTTTATTAATATCATTGGGTTTCATCAAATTTCATGTCTAATTAGTACTTGTCTACTTACTTAATTAGTACTATGTTGATCAGACAAGTGATAAACGCACACACACACATACACACACACACACATATATATATATATATATATATATATATATTTAAATAAATACTTACATATATAGATATTTACACACAGAATAAACATTCCTGCTCATCATAGGAAAGTTTGACCTGGGTGGGAATGGGACCCACGGCTTTCGGTGTATCAGTCAGGTTCACTAACCACTGAACCAACCGACCTGTCAACAGAGAGGGTGCAACATTGGAGGTTGCACCGTCTTTAGAAGCTAAATGGTCCTGAAAATCTAAAAAAACCGTTCCTATACTTTGTTACCGTCGTTAACCTAGGTTTCGTTAAGCTGGACCTCGATGAAACATCTCGAATTTGAAAGTCTATCTGCTTGAACAATGTTAGTACAAAAACATTTGAAATAAGTAACCTTAGGTTAAAATAATTTATCCGGTCCAGACAATCTCCACGCCCACCCACTCTCGATAAATCTTCATTAGCCACTATCTTGTACCGATCAGAGATATTCTTTGGGACGCTTTGTCTCTGCTTAGTAGCTAACTCTTTCTATTCCCTCGAGCCCATTCTTTTCTTTTAAAAGTGTTTTATGTTTTCTTTTGTAATTTTCATTTCGCTGTTATCTAAATGGAAGATGATGGAATGTTCGTTGGATAATTTATATTTACTGTTTTTTTTACAAGTATGTTAGTATATTTGTATATTCGTTTGTTACGGGTCAAATCTTGCAAGCTTGATTAGATTCACTTTCTCTAACACTACGGAGTTGAAATTTGGCGTAACGTTTTCATCCTTATGATAATGTATTTTTATGACAAGCATAACCTGATACTACGTTCAGGATTGTCTCCAGACAAGGGAACTCCGCAACGGTTAATACTACAGTTACGAAAATTTGTGTGTTTTTTATGTATTATGGATTGCATTAAAGTTTGTGTTTTTAATAATTTTTAATAAATCTTGTTACTGGTTATTTTATATATAGTTATTAAGCTGGTTATGCCTTTATGGTCACTATAAACTTCACCACCATCCTTTGTCCGTATTGTACTGATATACATAGTTTAAATATGTATGTTTTCTATTCTTGCGTGCACCTCTAATTGTCAATTATGTGCGTATCAGAAAATATTTATCATTTGCTACAGTGATCAAACATCGTGAGGAAACACAGCACTTCTGAGAGTTCCTATAGTTCTCGAAGGTGTATGAAGTGTACCAGCGGGCCAGCGTGGTGGACTACGGCAAGTACCCCTCACATTGTGAGTGGGGATCCGAGCCCAGTAGCGACAGTTATGGGTGATGAAAAAACCAGAGAGATTTCTTGATCACGCTGTTCCAGTGCGGATAGGTGGAGAGGTTTAGGTAACTACAATGTCGGATTTTTTAAACTTCCCCAGAGTTTAATAGGTCTAATGAACCTGATTGGAAATCCGAAGCACAAAAACTCTGATGAAAATTGTATCACTGTCAATCACCCATGCAGTTTCTGCTTGCAACAAACGTTCCTTAACTCAGCCTATCACTGAAAAGAAAAACTATTTCGTCTTAGAAAGCAAAAGTTTAACGAAAGTAAAAATTTAACAATAAAAAGTCCCTGCATCAACTATGAAATTAATAACGAAATATATATTAAAAAATCTATGACAAAGCCTAAACTCTCGATAGACAATAACTATCTGTCATCGGCTTTATAAACCATACAAACTTAGGACTCACTCATATTTCACTCATATTTGATCTCAACGTGAAAAATTAATTTGTTTCTTTCTCCTGAAATCTTTTTTGCAAGATTAAGATTCCAAATTTCCTTTATTAGTGGATATCGTTAGAGTATTATCGTAAATCGTGAATGTTCTGGCGAGGTCTGCAGCTGACGTAATGGCAGAGGATGGGGAACCCAATTACTTTGGTAATAAGTGCACTGATTTGAATTTTGTCGTTCCAGAGAATGAGATTACCACGAGTTAGTGTGGCCAACATCTTAGAAGTCATGAACACTTACCATCAGCTGGGATCGATGGCATTAGCTTATTTTACGTTAAGTCTTACCTACTTCATCACGGCTATATAACTGTTCTACTACTGGACTCAGGTCTTCACTCAGAACGTGAGGTGCCTTGGACCATGCAAGCCGAGTGTGGTTTGGTGGAGTTAAATTTGAGAACTTTATGGAAATTCTTAGGAGTGCAGGTTTCGTCACGATGTTTTTCTTCATCTTAGGAAGTAATTAAGTTGTAACACAGTTAAGTTTTCGGAAATTATAATTTTTTTTACATATTATAAGTTAATGCTTGACTACAATTCCACTTCATAAGTGGCGATGTAGTCTTAGATGGTAAAGCGCGAATTTAGTACTAGCCTATTCACTCTTGTCTTGAAGACGCCTATAGATGCGAGCAGGGTTTGTACCCGGGACCTTTTGGGCAAGAAGCCGACACATAGTCTTTTCAGCAACTTACCATGCGAACCAAGTCGCGTGTGAAAACTAGTAATATCTATATTTATATACTAGCTGTGCCCGCGACGTTGGTTGTCTGGAATTTAACAAATTTATATTATATCGTTGGTGGGTGGCGCCCGACGTGACGGCGCATTGGTGGCATGCGTGTGGCTTGCACGCGGTACTGTAATTAAACTTGAACAACATTTTATATATTTTAAAATAAAAGTAGTCTAAGTCACTCCTTTTTACTTCAGCTATCTGCTAGTGGAGGTCTCGTCAAAATGAGTCCAGTAGTCACAGAAATTACCTAGAACAAATAGACAGACACACAAAATTTATAAAGAATGTTATTGAGGCACATGTATCGTGTATTTAGTTAAGGGCGGCTATTTTATTATTATCAACAGACACTCTAATTTCGTTTATCTGTATATACCAGAGGTGACCATCCCGCATGCGGCCCACAGGCCATTTTTAAATTAGATTTTTTATGCTTAGAAGGTCAAACACTGTGTCAAAACATAAAACAATACAATATAAAAAAAACATGACAAACAAAAATTGAGCAAATATATAAAAACATTACATAGTAACTCTAAACGTTAAGTAGATTTGATTAAATATAAATAATGCTAGTCTATGTGCGGCCCTCTAGCAAAAATCAAATCAAAATTGGTCCTAT
Source organism: Asbolis capucinus (assembly GCA_018249125.1). Classification (NCBI taxonomy): domain Eukaryota; kingdom Metazoa; phylum Arthropoda; class Insecta; order Lepidoptera; family Hesperiidae; genus Asbolis; species Asbolis capucinus. The sequence goes on from DWJZ01008028.1 coordinate 4,267, forward strand.
AATTCAAAAGGTTGCTCACCCCTGGTATAGATGATCCGTATTCAGGACAAAATAGGAAACAAAAGAATAAAGTGCCAAAGCCCCGAGGATTACCCGCTTCCCCTTCCGGTGACGTCAGAACGATTAAATGTCGCAAGTTGGTAAAAATATTTCATAAGCGCTATATGATAGTTTGCGGCTGATACAGAGAATGCTGAACCCTTGGGGAGGTAAGTTTTAGACACGCTTAGGGTCGTGTTTTATCGGGGATAGGTATGCGATATTTAAGCATTTGCAACTGCATTGTTTCCGCTGGTTGTCACTTACTTTTTTACATACTTTTTTTATCCGTACTAATATTGTAAATGTGGAAGTGTTTGTATGAGTCTGTTTCTCACGTCGACACAAAACGATGGTACGGCACGGAACGGCACGACACGACACGACACGACACGACACGACACGATACGACAGGACACGGCACGACACGACACGGTATGATACTGTACGATGCGATACGGTAAGGCACGGCGGATACAATACAGTAGTATCTTGCCAGTAGTGAAACAGCAACCGTTGAAGTCAAATATACCACTTTATTGCACTACCAGTTACCGAATCCCAAAAGTAATTTGCTCATGAATAACAAATTACTGTACACTGAAGGTAGATAACTCTTCGCAACATAGTTCTGCAATATACAATATTTAATAATAACATAAATATACAAACAGACATACATAATACTATGTTATATAGTTACTGTACTCAGCTCAGCTTTTATAGGTTTTTTTTCTCTATAATAGCTATAATAGGTAGGTAGATATCGCGAATTTTGAACTAAGGTGATGTAAAAAATATGTTTTTTATTTCATTGTATCTGAATTAGTCAGTACACAATATCTTTAATAAGAGCAATGGAAGCAGTGGCGTAACTGTGCATCTGAGGCTCGTGGCAAATTGATTGGATGGGGCCCCTAGTAGACGGTATTTCTTTCATTTAATTTTAATAAATCACTGCGATGGTTCGCCAACATTTCTATTTTAGTTAAATATAAATTTTCAAAGGGATATAGTTTATACATTGTAGTATTATGTATATCATGTATATACAAGACATTGTTTGTTTCTGGTCCTTATAACTGTAATAGATTTTGAGTACTTACGTAAAAATATATATTTTTCACTAAATTTTCTCAAAAGCTAGAAGTTATCGCTTCTATTGGAAGTGGTTTCAGAGTTACTGTTCTAAGTTTAACCTATTATTCGCAAGCAGTTTTCTGGGATAAAAAGTATTCTATAACCATTGTCCATGTCAAGTTTCATCTAAATCTGTCCAGTGCTTTTTGCGTTAAGCTTGAACAGACAGACAGACAATAAATCCAAAAAAAATTGTTTAGATGTTTGGTTTTAGTAGTATGATTTTGACACAAAAATTGTTCACAATTTTCCTATGGAAAAAAACGGATTAGACGTTATATTTCACCTGTAGCATACAAGATGTTGTATTCTCCTCATTTTGATACAGTGTTGAGATTTTTTGATGGTACTGTAATGTCAAGGGAAAAAAATAAGTGTGATAGTTTGTGAAAATAAGGTGAGAACTTGAAAAGAACATTAAATGATCGTGAAAATCAACAGAACAAAATAATTGCAACGTATCTACAACTTTTCCAGTTAGTAAAAGTTTTAATGAAGTCACTTATAAATGAACGTTTGAATAAATGTTCGGCGCAGATGTCAAAGTTGGTAACTGTTTGCATTTCGATGTTCTGATAAACACTCGACTAGCATCCCGCCCACACTTCGAGAAACTTTTGCCTATAACAACTTTATATTTCTAGTAATATACGAGTATAAGTTTTAGGTAAATATTGAGTTTAGATTTAAAATTCGTTTACTCATGTTGGTACTAGTTATTAACATGTTTCAATTGTAACCGATTAAATTTTTAACTTATGTGTAATCGATTCATTTTATGGGAGTTATTTAGTGCAATGGAAATCGTCAAAAAAAACTGTCCATAGCCATACTGATTCCGTTTTTTCCGATGATGTACTGTAAAGAGGTTTTTTATTGTAATTAGATTTTAATTAAAACTAATTGTCGCGCGAACGAGTCGCGCGGCGCATCGACGACAGCGGCCCTGCCAGCGGCCCTGCCAGCGGCCACTGCCTGCGGGAGGGCAACGACCGGTATGCGAACACTCGACCTATGGCAGCTTACGAGGCAGCACACCGCTATTCACTATAATTATGTCGATACAGTTCTGTATACAGCCCACTCGATTACTCAGTTCCTAGACTGTATAGGACATCAACATTAGTTTTAACTGAATTAATTAAATACTGCAGGCAAAACATAGTTACAAGATCTATTTGAACTAAAACAGATGTTTCCACACATATAGGATAAACGTTGGTACCTAATTCTATTAAACAATTTGTTCAATTACCACCGGCGCGGCGGCGGCGTCGGTACGAGCTTATTTATAAGTATTACACTAGAAAATGCTACTGTTTTCGTCTCAGAATACAACAGAAGTGTATTTATCCGTACACGCCGTTTTATTTGGCTTTTATCTTTTGTGGGTAATAAAGTTGCAAATATGTAACTCTAACAGATTTCTGCACATTCACTATAAGTGTAGGTGAAATAATTAGTAACTCAAAGAGATAATTTATGTTAGAGTCGGGGACCCCTCTGATCCTCTACTAACTAAACTAGAAGTCGGCAACCTTTTCTAATACGAGTGCCACAAATGTTATGAGAATATTGGTGCGGGTCACATTTACTGTTTTGTCATCGGTAGGATCGCAAGAAACGCCAAGTTGCGTCGGTTCGTGGCCCGCGGGCCTCGGGTTGCCAACCTCTGAATTAAACGGTCATCTAAATTGCTCGTGACTTATCACGCACCTGTTAGGTTTTTATGTCCAAAAAATGTATGTCTGCGACTTCGTTCGTGTTGTTTTTAATTTACTTTATTATTATTATTTATTTTAATGTTACATACAGATTTTATTTATTTGTATAGATGTTAGAATGCACCGTAGAACAATGGCGTAGCTACGGTGGGTGGCACCCGGTGCGTAACTTGGTGATGTCACCCCATTGAGAATAAAAAGCAATAAATTATGTATTTGTTTTAACCCATTTTTTATTAATATTTGTACATTGTTCACTGTTGAGTACCTGGGTGCTTGACACCACAAAAAAGATGACACCTGATTCGGCCCGCTCCTGCCGCCCTCCGTACTACGCCACTAGCGTAGAACCTCACTCTGGGAATAACTGAACCAGACTATCACCCAAGTATCTACAATGTACTTAGACATGACTAGTTTCTAGCTTCGCCCGCGTGGTAGGTGCATTGAGAAAAAGTTGCATATCCCCAACTTCGGCCTTTATGTAATCTTCTGACTTTCATTATGTGAGCTCTTACGTTCCTATGATAAAATAAAATATTTTGACCCTGACTTTGACTTTCACTTTGATTTTGACTTTCATTTTCACTTTGACCTTGAATTTGACTTTAACTGTGACTTTACCTATCTATGTGTCAATTTTCATCCAGATCTTGAAGATCTTCAGATCCGTGAAGGAGTAAAAACCATCTATCTATTCTCACAAATTTTCTCGTTTATAAGATAAGTAGGTTATAACATACTTAGTTTAACAAGAACTTTAAATAATCATATATTCGTAGATGCACCGCTCACAAAATTCCCCAACACGTGGAACAAGTGTATTTGTACACTGATCATGTAGCAGTACCGTTTATTGGTAGTAAACTTTGAGAAAATAGTAAAACTTTATAGGTTTATTTTAGTGTTAGTATTTGAAAATTTTACGCAAGTTTTATTGTATAGTTTAAACACACGGACAAAGAATGTTTATAGGACAGTTTTAAAATTTAATTTTAACAATTTAGTGAACTAGATCATCTCCTTTTGGCTGCAACACATTTTTTTTAAATAAATATCTCTGGACAACTCACATATGGCCATCAGATCCCAAACTAAGCATTAGTTTGTACTATGGTGATCACACAACTGGTGAACGTACATATATATTTAAATACATACTTATATATAGATATTTTTACTACACCCAGACACAGGACAAACATTCCTCCTGATCACAGAAAAGTTTGTTCTTGGGGATCGAACCTCCGACCTCCGGTTTAGTCCAGTTTTACTAACTATAAGATAAACAGGTCAGTCAAATTCATCAACTTCTAAACAACCAGTGATAGCCTAATGGTTTTCAGCATTGTTCTCTCCAATGGGAGGTGCTGGGTTCAAACCCTGCGCGCTCTAATTTTCAAAGTCAAGTGCGTATCAGAAGATTATCACTTGCTACGGTGAAAGGAAACATTCGTAAATCTGCATTGAAAAGACTAGTGTGTTAGTAATCTTAAAATAATACTGCGCTAAGAAATAGTAAGAGCGTATTTTATTTCACTCGGGCCACGGGGAACCAACAGCGTACTCCTGGAGTAATAAAGACATCCTTTTATTTCTTCCGCTAATTGGGTTTATCAGTAATGTACACAAAGACTCTTTTGAGGTCCGTAGTGTATGTATTATAATATGTTATACCGGTATGTTGTTGGTGTATCTGGGGCACTGATCTCTCTCTCTCTCTCTCTCAATATATGTATGAATAGACTGACAGCTTCGCTTAGAAGCGATTATTTGATCGGCGCTGTATTGGCTGTTCTATGTTTAAATTTTGGAAGCTGCCAGTCGCCATACTGACAACTGACAGCCGCCATATTGCATTAAATGTCAAATAAGAGTTTCACTTGTAGACGTAGTAAACGTAGGATTTACCAATGGACACAGCCGTTATGATTAGCTTGGTAATTTAGATGAAATTGGGCACAATTTATAATTATTCAACAAGGTTACTCTTTGGATACTTTTTATCCCGTACAATGGTTTTAATCCCGCGGGACCATAGGTAGAAGTTGATCACTTGTAGGCCAGAAAACTTCAGCCGTGTCAGCTAGGTATGGTATGAGTGTATTGTAATGTACATATTCTTTTCTACTTAACCAAAGGGTTTTGTAGTACTAACATTCTCCAATAGTGTAGTTAGGTATCCCCGGGTACTATCGTTCCCCATGTTATTGCTCTGTCCGGGTGCTTTCGGGTACTTTGGGTACAGTTCGCTCACTCGTTTATTTTTACAGCCCAAATTAAAAGCGCTACTTTGAGCATGGTCAGTGTACGGTCTGTTTCTGTGTTGTTGGGGACTTCAACATATTTTTGTGTACAGCACGGGTCGACAACATTTTTTTGTAAGGGCCACAAATGTTATAATATTGGTGCGGGCCACATCGCACGTGTCAGGAGGATCGCATCGTGTAAATGGGGTCTGTTGGCAGCATTGCAATGGCACACAGTTATAGTAGCTGGGGTTATGTAATTTATGATATTTACTACGGCTCACCCGCGGCTTCGCTCGCCCGGTATGTTGATAAAAAGTAGTGTATCTGTTATTACAAAACACTAGCTGACCCGGCAAACGTTGTTTTGTCAATAATAAAAATAAGGGTTAGTTATAGAAGGGGGAAATTTGAGTTGTATGTATTTTTTAATGCCACGTTATAAAAGAATAAAAATGTCCAAAAATTATAAAAAATGTTAGGGGTGGACCACCCTTACCATTGAGGGCTATAAAAAATAGATAGTAGCCAAGTCTCAGACCTACTGAATATGCAAATAAAAGTTCATTAAAATCTGTCAAGCCATTTCGGAAGAGTATAGTAAGTAACATTGTGACACGAGAATTTTATATATGTATAACATTATTTGTCCCTGTCCCAAATTTCGTTCAGATCCGTTCAGTAATTTTGGCGTGACGGAGTAACAAACCTCCATCCATTGATTCTTCAAACTGTCGCATTTATAATATTAGTGAGACTATCAATTGTGAGATATTTAATCACATCGGTGATTGGACAATGAGCGGTAGCCTAGTGGTTAAGAATTCGGCCTTTTACTCGGGGGGTCCGGGTTGGAATCCCAGGGTGCGCACTTCTGACTTTTCGGAGATTTGTGCGTTTTAAGCATTTAAATGTCAGTCGCTATAACGGAGAAGGAAAACATCGTGAAGAAACCTGCATGCCGAAGAGTTTGCAAAACTCAAAGGTGTGTAAAGTCTGCCAATCCGCTCTTGACCAGCGTGGTGGATTACGGCCTTAACCTTTTTATTCAGAGAAGAGACTCCGGCTCAATAGTGGGTCGTGTTGGGTTGAGATATTGATGATGCATAACATCTTTTTGTATCATAAACTAGGTACTCAATACCGTGTCCAAAGTTTCCAATACCTCAATACCTCATACCAACTGTATGAATGAAGTATTAATATTTGGCAGCGTCTGCGTGTAGATAATCTGTGAGCCACTGGAACAAACCCCAAAACAAACATGTTACCAGTTTACATAATTCTCGCATTAGTATTCCAAATTTAGGCTTTCTACCACCCTATAACACGGACGCACATACAAGCGAAACTGGATCGTATTTGTTTGTGGTAAGGTCGATAATTCTATGCGAGTGTGACAAGGATGCATGCATGCTAGGTTAACCCTTCTTGCATTTTAATAAGTAGCATATTTCTTCATCTTTTATGCATTGATAGTGTACCGATATGATGCGCGTTGTTCATTTTTGTATATTGGTATTTACCTTTTTTGTATGCTCTGGAGTGTTTGAATTTTGTCTGTGTTGTGTGTCAATATTTGAGATAATTCTATTAATATTATAAATGAGAGTTTGTGAGGATGGATGGATCTTAATGACTCGTTCACGCAAAAATTACTGAAGGAATTTGTATGAAGTCCCGGGTTCGAAAGACTGCCAAAAAGTTTATTAAAATTGTTCCTCAAAACAAAAAGGAGCAAATGAATAGACCGAAGAACAAAATGAGTAAAATCTTTAAATAATAGATGATAAGCCGCTTAGAACAGGTAAATGTTCAGATTTTCCTACTAAGAAAATTCAGTTTTCATAAGAAAATACACAGTACACAAATACCACCTGCGTTAGCTTAGTTTAGCCTGAATTATCTTAGCTTGCATTATCTTAGCTTGCATTAGCTTAGCTTGCATTTTCTTAGCTCGCATTAGCTTAGCTCGCATTAGCTTAGCTTGCATTAGCTTAGCTCGCATTAGCTTAGCTTGCATTAGCTTAGCTTGCATTAGCTTAGCTTGCATTAGCTTAGCTCGCATTAGCTTAGCTTGCATTAGCTTAGCTCGCATTAGCTTAGCTTGCATTAGCTTAGCTCGCATTAGCTTAGCTTGCATTAGCTTAGCTCGCATTAGCTTAGCTTGCATTAGCTTAGCTCGCATTAGCTTAGCTTGCATTAGCTTAGCTCGCATTAGCTTAGCTTGC
>DWJZ01008029.1:0-11649 GCA_018249125.1 Asbolis capucinus
AAGAAGGACCTGATACTACGTCCGAGATTAGCTGGAGACGAGGGAACTCCTCAACGGTTAAAAATACAGTTATGAAATTTTGTGTGTTTCTTTTTATTATGGATATATAATTAAAGCTTGTATTTTTAAATATTTTTAATAAGCTTTGTTTAGATTGACGCATGGCTTTCGTTCGACAAATTCATTACAGATGGCACTAGTGGTACTGAACCTTTTAACTTGAATTTCTTTCATTATTAATTTCCGACAGTAAGTTATATTATAATACATAATTTAGGCATTTACTGTTTCACTGGCATCGTAGTTTCTTAATACAACATATGTTTTTTTTTAAATTTTATTAACATGTTCATGAGAGTCAAAAAAGTCTCATTAAAAGTTATTGAATGGATCGTAACTTGCCTAAAAATAACAAATTTGTTACAAGAAATATGTTTTTACTTATCTAAGAGTGATTCATTCATACTTGCCACCACAATATTATCTCTAATTCTTAGGTATGTCATTTTCTCACGAAATGTCAGATAGGCGTGTCCACAAAAATACGATTTCCATTCTACCGTATATCCATTATATGGATTTTGATAGGCTGGCCCCAAAGGAGTCTATATTACACCTTTCTCTTAAATATTCCTATTTTAACACATTTTACCAATTGCCAAAAAAATATCAGCAAATTTTCTATTATCAAATGCTCCGTGGTTAGTCGATTTAAAACTCTAATTATGAGGTTGATTGGTCTAATATTTTGCCACATCATAGTTCATTGGTTATGTAGTACGCAGTAGATGACCCTACGTTTAGGCGTTTCTGATTGTAACAAATTATCCAGTAGTATGCTGTAATTTACTATTTTTATAGCACTTCTAGTAGCAGTTGTATCCTGAAGTTTAATATTTATGAGTAAATAAATCAAGAATGATCACATGACGAGACCTGACATTAAAATACAGACCCCTGGTACGTCTCATAAAAAACCCATAGAGTCTTGGCTATTAGAATACACAGTGATAATTGCGTGTAATTTTTTAATTACCAATCAAGTAGGTATTATTTTGGATTTTACTCTTATTTTGATTTCTTTCTTTTGAATATAATTTTATACTAGGGGTTGGCCGCGAGTTCATTCGCGTGGTATATTAGTACCCTAAATGTTATTCCAGACTAGAATCTATCTCTGTGCTACGTTTCAATCAAACAGGTTTAGTAGTTTTTTGCATGAAAGAGTACCAAAAATCCGTCCGGTCATCCTCATAAACTTTCGCATTTATAATACTAGGTCCGCCCGCGGCGTTGCCCGCGTGGTTAATTGATAAAAAGCGGTATATAGTTATTCCAGATTATAATCTATCTCCGTACCAAATTTTATACAGATCCGTTTAGCAGTATTTTCAATGAAAGACGAACAGACATCCATCTATTCTCAACTTTCGTATAATATTAGTAGGATTAGCAGGACGTTCTTGGGCAATACATTTTTCAAACTTTACTCGCTATGCACGTAAGTACACTCGTTTCACCCGCACTGTATCAGGTTACAGTCTTTTGTCTTCAAAATGTACTCCAACACGTCCCGACGTGCCCTGTCTCTGCCCACCGAGCATCTAGCACAATCGCCTTCAATCATACAACGAATAACGTCACCTGTATCACGAAGAGCATAGGGTTTAAAATCCTAACTACTTTTACAGTTACCTTTAGCAGTCTTTAATGTCTTCCTAGTTCTAGTCTTGTTGTAAAAATTGTGGAATAATTATGAACTAATTGGCTAATAGAATTGATATAGGGTAAATTAGTTAGCTAATGTCTAAACTTAAAGCTTTGTGCTTACTCTATGATCCGATAGGTGACGCTACAAACATTACAACCCTATATGGCAAACATTTCTGCTTGATTAGCTAGCGAGATATCAAGTGTCGAAACTTATTAGGAGATTTTAATTTCAGTCACGAACTTAGGCTTGCATCGCTGGTGAAATTGTCGTGAATAGTGCATTGCAATTATTACAGCTATTTGGATGTCGTGGCGAGGGTGCCATTCGACAACTTACGTTCCCTCCCTTAGGGTAGCCCTACCCTTCAGAATTGAAAATGGGGTTGTGATTCATTTCCCACGAGTGCCGCTCGCGCTGCACAAAAGCCTCAAACTTTATTACGTTAAAGAGATTTACTAGAATGAAATTGGTTAAAAACTTCTCAATACGATGCATCTGTCCAATTTTTTATGATCAATATGTATGTATGGCTATAAAATTTCTAATTTCTTGGAGTTATCGTTTAATAAACTGTAGTCATACCATTGTAAAAGGCAATCGCTATTGGCTATGGCCGCCACTATTCGATAACATCAAACTGCAAACTCGCTATCGAATTCGAATAGGAACTTAGAACAGAACGTAGAATTATAACATAACAATATTCATCCACCAATCCGTAATGGAGCAGCGTGGACCACATTGGAGTATACCACCTCAATGTGGGACCGGAACTCAATAGCGGACTAGGAATCGGTTGATGCCAAAATAACAACGTAATAACTTTACGTGTACTTAGAAATTGCGTAGCCCATAACTCCCTAACACAATTTTAGGAAATATCAAACCCGCGTTTTTAAAACTCATTATACCTGCATAAAGCAAGTTCCGTGTCCAATGTAATTTCTAATTTCGCGATACAATACAACACGAGTATTTCCATCGGGCTAGGTATGGGTAGGTGCGAGGTGCGATAAGGCGGCTAATGTGTGCTGTACGCCGACTTTCAGCCGACGACAGCCGTATGCGCACACCAGTTTACGTGTCACTTCAGCTGAATAAACTTGCACGTCGCAACATTGGAACGTTCTTGTGGAAATTACATTATACAGAAACGAAAGCAAGGACTTTGAAAAATATATAAATAAACAAAAAAAATGCTTACGAAGCCATATCCTCTGCTTTTGCTGGTTTGTCTATCCGTTATGACGACCGCCTCCTCTATGTCCCCGTATACCGCGAAGTGTTCCCTTAGACTCTTGTCCGTTGTGTGGTAGGGCAGTCCTCCGACGAAGAGCTTAGTCCAGGTGGTATCCTTCTGTCCGGGGAGCGCGCCGAGAGCCAGCAGCCCCTCGGGCTCGGCCGGCAAGGCGCCCGCCATCAACATTCCTTGCACCGCCTCCGTCGCGACGGCCACCGCTGCACTCTAGGAACACTGTCACCGTCCGCTGTGGCGGATCAGTACGCGAGCGTATGTTTCGGTGTAAACACAGGGGAGGTACGAGCGCTCGGTATGGTGGTTGCGCGCGGACTGATGTATGGGTCGCGGCACAGCACGTGGCGCGCCGTCACTAATTTTAACCCCCGCCGCGCTTCCCCGCCGGTCACCAGATGCGTCGACACCGCCAGGCCACATGCGTTGCGTGCCCTACTGCTACCACGCTACCAGCTACCCTCCTCCCCTGGCGTACCCCTCGTTGTCAAATCTTGGCTCTCACTCCTGACTATCCTCCGCCCTCGAGAGGTTTTGAATTGAAGACCGAGTTTTTTTACCATTTTAAAGCTCCTCTACTCAGTGACTATCTCGAAGTCAAATGTCTCACTTTATATCAAGATAAGATAAACATCCCGCGCGGCGGGTTTCACTATCGGAAGATTCGGGAGTAACCCCGTTAAACTTATGGAGGTATTTGTAGAAATAGTTTCTTAATACTAATGAAATAAACGTAAATAAATAATTAATGTAAACGTCTATGTAAGCGAAAGTACTCGTAGATCTTTATCTGAACGAAATAGGTGTTAAATGATGAAGTGAATTCGGTTAAAACTTATTCCAAGAAAATATAATTTTATAAGTATTTATTTTGTTCTTTCAGACTCTGTACTAATGATATCGTAGCCAGTATCTTTTTAAAAAACCGTAGTGTTTATACGCGATAGGGTTGTCAACACAAAATATAGCTTGATCAAAGAATATCTATAACCCAAAAGAACAAATCCATCTGTCACATGAAAAAAAAAATACCTCACTCGCCCGATAATCAAACCCGCCCTGGGTTTGATTATCGGGATCACTTCGCAAGCCATCTCCATCAGCTAGGCTCGGAAAATAATACATTTTAAACTCTGCGCAAACACTATTAAACCAACGAACGACGTAAGGTCCGTGAACCCCAGTATAGGATACTATGTGTCAATGGGTCTCTATGCCACAAAAATTGATTTTTCCGTGGGCGCACCGAGGCGGAGGGGCAGGGAGTGGCAGCTGCCTCCTCTGGAATCCTCTGGTAAATACCTTGTAGTGATACTTGTCGAAAAAGTACATAGTTTTCATAATAAATCTTAAATCCAGAAAAATGATTTACCAGATTCAGAAGATTTACCTTGTCGTCCTGGATCCTTTTAGCCCCCTTAGCTCAGAAGCAGGGTACGCCCAGGACCATTTCTCTCATCTTGACAAGTGTTGTTAACAATTAGTTTGTCACATAATATTTTAAAGTTGACAAGTAATGTTATTAGTTAATTTTAAAAATGTTTTTTTTTTATGTAAAAAAAGTCAATGCTTGACATCGCCCACCTGACGGGAAGTGGCGATGATGTCTAAGGTGTTGGACACACTTAGTAAATGCCTATTCACTCATCTTTTGAAGACTCCAACATTATACGTGGGCGGGTACACCGACGCAGCAACTTATTCCAATCCTTCGCAATAAGTATAATAAACGTACGTGTATATTGTGATATTGAAAAGTTGCTACGGCCAAACCTTGATGTTAATCATGTTAAGTTGTGGTTTTATAAAAACTGTAACATATTTATCCGTTGGTGTTTTAAGATGAGAAAGACAGATTTTTTTATGTGATAAGCAGGAAAACGAACAGACAGGTCACGTGATGGTAAGTGAGAGTAATGACATCCGACTGAGGAGGTGAGGTGACTGATTAACGCGTTGCCTCCCTGGAAGGAAGTAATAGATCCGCATACACAGGGAAGAGAAAGAATCAAGGGAAGCTGTACAATGCCAAAGCAACTGGGATCAATAACGTCAGCAACTGACCTGATAAAAACAAAAGTACTAATACGCAAAATTAAATAATAAGCGCCGAAAAAGGCTACACTCAGCTAAATGTCATGAGCCGCCAATGTCCCACGACTGCTTGTTTTCAGTATAAACTCTTTCTTTATCGGCATAGTTCGAACAAGAGAAAAAAGAATATATGTATATATATATATAACTTAAACATATTAAAACAAAAAAAACTATCTATAATATCACACTATTACTATTAATTGCACACAATATTAATTTATACATTACCTTATTAATCTTATTTTATAGTGCATTTGTAAATAAATAAGAAATACAGTTTATATTAAATAAAAATATAATTTATATATACATAACAAAAAACAGTATAAATAAACACTAAATAATAATTATTAACGGCACTATTATAATTGCTACTTGGATGCATTTATGGCACTTTATTTTCAAAAACCACAATTTGTCGTCGTATCTAGCTAATAGGCATAAGTTCGACAGCTTGACAGTCCGACAGTCTCAACACACGCGTACTCTTGAGTATGGTTTACTCAAGACTCACGAGGCCTAGAACATACTCCGCCACACTTCTTCTTTGCATTTGTGGTCAGTAGCAACGCAAGAGCGAGTTTTTGTAGGTTTCATAAACCTATGTATCTGATAAAAAAACACTGATAGCTTTACTGTTTTAACGTTGTTCACCGAAACGGAAAGTCCTGGGTTTAGATCCTGGGCACACCTCTAATTAAAAAGATATATAAGTATGTGCGTATTACAATTACTGACTAGCATTAGATTCGGTGAAAGAAAACATCGTGAAAAACCCTGCACTCGCTCAGGAGTGCAAACTCAAGTTTTCCATAAAGTTCACACACCTATGTGAAGTCTACTGATCCACACTAGTCCAGCGTGATGATCCTCACATTGTGATACCCACGCCCATCAGTGGGACCGAGCCCACATTATATTATGGGCTGTAATGATGATGTGAGAAAGCGGCTTCCGCAGCGGAACAGTTTTCTCAAATAAGACGCTATACGTCAACAATGGCCGTCGGAGGAAGTGATTGCCTCCACATATTCCGGTAGAACAATGCCTTTCCCACCGACCCAACCGATCCCCGTGGCTTCCTGCCCTCCGATATTTGACACTTCAATATCATCATCAATATCAATACATATAATAAATCTGTTACTGATTGCTGTCTGCATATAGAAGATGTTTGGGAGACACTATTATAGAAAGTTTCAGTAAAGAATAATGTTGTACAATTTTGGTTTGCACCTTTGTACATGGTTATATCAGATCAGACTTTTTCTCATCTTGAATGATCATGCAAACAAACACCCGTTGATGACAAGATCATGGTTTTTTTATAAACCGCCAAATTACTCGTAAATAATTTAGCTGTTCATATCACGATGTGTCTTCAAGTCAAAAGTCAATAGGTTTCTTCTAAGTTAAAGCGCTTTACCTACTATCTGAGTCTACATCGCCACTTACCATCAGGTGGGATTGTAGTCAAGTATTAACTTATAATGTAAAAAAAATCGACTCGGTTAGTGCGCTTTACCGTCAAAGACTTCATCACCACTTACCATCAGGTGAGATCGTAGTCAAAAACATATTAAAAGTATTATTTTAACACACCATTCGTTTACTGTTACTATCAGAATCTGGTTTTAACTAAGTCTACGACACCTAAAACCTTGGGATGTTTTTACATTTAATAAATTAGCACTTGACCACGATACCACCATCAATACCATCCTATAACACATCGGGGATGGCACATATGCTACGTTAGCTTTCGTGTGTCCTGACCTCATCTGGTATTGAACCCGACACTCTTTGCAAGTTGTATGTCGTGCAGTCGTTGCATGTTTCGTATGCAAAGAATCTACTCACAACTGGATGAAAACGTCGCCAAATACTTTGAAAAATACCTGCATTTCTTTCCTGAAAGTAGAACTCGTACGTCAGTTTCGTATGAAAGCAAATACGCTCAATTGAAGCATAAATTATGACGTCACGATACGAAAACAACAATGCCAATAAGTAAGTCAGAAAACACAAAAAACTATCAGCTGTTGCTACAATTTTAGGTGAATCTTTGTGCGTTTGTTTATGATCTTTGGGTAAAGAGCTGACACAGGGTGGGTTGGGGTTCATTGATCGGAGCTATTGTGTACGCGTGCGGTGCCAGCTGCTTCACAAGGCACCCTAGCATTAGGTAGGCAGATGGTAGATTTTGAAAGAGTTTTTTTATGCTACTAATCTCAAATTTTGCGTCACGCATGACATCGTATGGTAATGAGCTTTTTTTAAAACCTACCGAGCTTTTAGCGATTGTTCGGAGGCGAGGAGATACGGATCAGACAAAAATTATTTTCATGTTTTACTGTCGTTAAGTAACATGATTGTGTGTACATAGGTATTGCTATGTTGTTTAAAACAATTATTACATTTTGATAACATATAAATATGTAAAAGTTACCTACTTTAAAGTTTAATTAGCTAATAAATTAAAATAATGAATTCCATGTGTTAATTAAATTAAAATACGCTTACAAAAAGTTTTTATTAAATCTACTGTATCTCCAAAGTTATGTCGAGGGACATACGTAGGTCAATTATTTGATAATTAATTTAGTAAATAATTACAAATAAAGTCAACATTTTAAACATTTAAAAACATAATTTGAAATACAAAAAAAAAAACTTGTTTTGCGAAAGTTTTGATTATACTATGGTATTATATGATAATATTGAACATGAAAACTGTTTATTTCGTTTTAGGAATCTTTTATTATGTCTTAAAAACCTTGAGTTATAAATTTATTAACAATATATAAAAAAATAGTCTCCCTTATGATCCCAAGGTCCGGACATTGCAACCGGTTTCTAAACCATACCCGTTAGTGTATCTCTAAAGTGATCATATGTATTTGTGCCTAGTAATTTACATACTAGGTAACTCGCGACATACCCCGGCATACCAGGTCAAGGACCTTCACCAAAATCCTAATACGCCAATCTCTTCGTGACCTCTCTGAGCCGAAAGCTGGATCCGCCCTTGGCTCGTAGGTAGGTGGTATATGGGTGGACATTAGTAACACCGACTTCTTCACAGCCAGTCTCGTTACGAACTATATGCATACATTACTGTACTCGGTACAAATTCGAACTGCTATTTTTCCATACAAAATTGTCAAGTTTGCGCCGAATTTGTATATTGTAATGAGTATAGTTCTTACACTTAAAAATACGTATATCACCTTTGTACTAGGAGGCTAGAAATAGCAGATGGAGAAATAATTGCATGAAAGTAAGAGCTACTGACACCGCCAGACCACGTATGGTTTGAAGGCACTACGTTGCGCAAGGATTTAGTAAAAAGTTCATTAGGTAAGTTCGCTAAACAGAGCATCAGTTCATATGCCAAAATCAAAGACTTATACTAGGTACATACCTAATACCATACCTTTAAATATCGCTTACGATGGCTTAACATCTGCTATCAATCTACAAATATATGAAAATGACAGTGCGATTCCTGCGACTACTAGTCATTTCACTGTAACGGAGCTTCTATGGTATGGAGAATCTATGAGTTTGTACTACCGCCTTAGATCGCGGTACATTCTCTTTTTTAAATGAGTGAGCTAAGTAAGGTTCCTTCTCTTTCCTTCTGTTGGAGGTACACTTAGATCTTTCCAATGTTGTGTAATCCTAACATAGCTTTTAAATAATTGTATGGTTCCAAATCCTTCTGGTTAGCTGGGATAAGTTTTTTAAAATTAATTTTACGTGCTTAAGTGCAGACACTCAGATTACTGTAAACTTTCAATATTTATAAGGTAATAGCGCCCTCTATGTGTGAAGTTGTTAACTTTCATGCAGGCTGAGTGGACGCTGTCATCCATGTACGGTTGCATCCTAATGGACTTGTCAATTTTAGTCACAGACAGCGCTAGTGTAGTAAAATTTTGTTTAGATGCTGTTAAACAGATGGCACTAGCGGTCTTCTTATTATGATCAGTAAATAATTCTTGCCTTTATTTCCTGACCTCGACATACTCATGGTTAACTATTTACTTAAACATTAAAAACAACGAAGTTCAGAATGTTATCGTTCCCTTGTTTATTATAATGCTGTTTATCAGTAGATGTTCCTTCTATCCTATTAATGGATATTAATGACCCAATACTGAGCGTGGTTTTCTCCTCTTACTGAGGAGGCCTTCTGCATATTCTATGACGTTGCTCCGATGCAGATTGCTAGTTGGCTTAGTCACCAATTAATTACAATACCTAAGTATCACTATTAGAATAAAGAACTACAGAGCAATTACCTAGCATCTACCTACCACGAACCACAGGTAATGTTCGAATGGTTGCGTGACCGGCCGACAAATCGATTCTCTAGATTACGAACTTAGGCGGACATAGATTTATTTACTTACTAGAAACTGCCTTCGCTTTGAAAGAACCAGTTATCAGAAAAAGTAGTTATTGTAACATAACTATAACAGTTAATAATATGGTATGACATATATACGCGGATTTATTTGTAGACTGTAGTATTGCTTTTGCTCTATCGTCAATTGTACATGTACTGTTTGCACAACCAATCAAAGGCAAAGCTAAAATTCCTACAGTAGAGCTATCTTTTCAAATATTCATTTTCTTTAGAGCTTAAAGACCTGGATAAAACGACACAACATCAGGGGAGTCAGGAGAGTAAATCTCATTATATATACGGAGGCCTAAAGTGTACTTGTTTACTCCACCACGCCGCAACATACCGCTTGAGTACGGGTGACCGAAGAAGATAGAGTAAGAGGATGACTGAAGGACGGGGAGAAAAAGAGAACTGGCTCTCAAGCCCCCAGCCCGAACACGACGACTCGTTTGGCTGTTTCGGTGGTGATTTGGTGGTAACCAACCAGTCTAACTTCACAAAACAATAATAATTCATCCGCGAAGAACTATCACGAATCCACCCGGTAACTCACTTTAGTACGCCATTTTCGACACCCTGGTAGGTCAGAATGGGACTGGAGTTGGTATTCTAAAACGCACCAATACAACTACAATACTATATGTATTTATTTATTTTATTTATTTTAAGGATTGTAAACGGAAATTACACTTTTCACATTTATTTTATACTATACACAATATTATTCTGAGTGCCTTTCCAACTTTAGGCAACCACGACTAAATATTATAGGCAACCACGACTAAATATTATAGGCTACAACGACTCAATATTGTTATTTATTACATAATTTTGACCACAATATCCTATAGTGGATATACTTTACATGTTAAAATTACACCGATTTTAATAACCGACAACATCGATCAACGACATGCACGTCATCTCATTACCATATCATTATGATCATATCGCATCATCATGTCATCATATCATTGCTTATCATCATAATACATATAAAAAATATCTAAACTGATCTTTGTCCTTCCAAATAAGATATTCGTATGAAACCGTTATCAATTTTCAGTAAAGAATAGAACCCAAAATATTCCGTTTTCTAATTTTCATTTGAATCAGCTGACCCGATCTCAGAGTGTTTTATTTTAATCGGTCCTAAATAAGAAGGACATGTTAATTTTAATTCAAAGAATTCTGTCTACACTGCACTTTGCTTGAGCAAAGTAAGCGTCAAATACTAGTTTCGAATAAAGCAAGTACAGGCAAAATATAAAACGGTTATGAGGTCAATGTAAAAGGTCAAATGATTAATCAAATGTTACCTCATGATTAAAACGTAGGATGTGTGACGTTGAATCACGTTTTATCATGATTCATACTGATCACAAAAAGGTCGTCACAGTGTTTTATGTTATACCTAAAGTAAGTAGGTGAGATATTGTTTAATTAGGTAGGTAGTAGGTAGATATGCCATATACACCAACACGCAGGGGTGGCATGACTGCGTTCATAGAATATCCCGAACTCTCTCCAGGTTTTCGGATGGATGCTCAGGGGTCTAGTGGGTAAAAACAAAAAAAAAGGTAGGTAGGTTGTGGTTGGTAAGTTTGATAAGTAGGTGGGAATATCAACTCGATAAATTGATTTTATCGGTACATGTAACTTACATTTTAATCTGTCGTCTAGTATAATATAACTGTAAACTGAAAAAAATACTATTCCAAAAAATGAAACTTAGCTTAAAAAATGAAACTTTATTTTAGCGTTTTTCAAATTTCGACTTCTGATGGTATTAATAGGGAATAAAAACTGTTATGTCGACCTAGCCGTGGAAAAAAGCTGTACCACTACATTACTTAATAATGATAATATAATCATTACAAAAAGCTACCACGGAGGCAACTAGGATTTACCTCTCTTGCGACTTCAACTCAAGACGACAGATTTTAGAAGCGGCAAATTTCTCATTGGTTTGTACAAATTTCAAATGTATCATTCTAGGAACTAACAAAGATAAAAGTACTTCAAGGCCGGCAAAAGCCTAACAGTAGAAAGAAAGATTTGTTTTTACTTCGAATAAGTTAATGCTTCGCGTCGATCCCACCTGATGGAAAGTGGCGATGATGTCTAAGGTGTTGGGCGCACTAACTTAGTAAATGCCTATTCACTCTT
>DWJZ01008030.1:0-11648 GCA_018249125.1 Asbolis capucinus
CACTGAATATAATATCTTAGTAACTGCAATCAATAATAACAATATACACACACACACACACACATATATATATATATGTGTGTTTGAGTTATATATATATATATATATAACTCAAGTGAGTGAGTTGAGTTATATATATATAACTCAAACACACCCTCCCACTAAAATTCCAAATATCGCTGGCGCCATAGACATGTCAAATAGTGTTCATAGGCATAGAATAAACGTTTATCTGTTACTTGAATTGTTGCGGCTGGGGATACTATCAAACCCGAGACTAACACCCCTTAACAAAGCTTACTAACAACAAAGCTACTGGGCCGTAACTTTTAGATTATTTTGCTCAGCCAATTGAATATCGGTCCTAAATAATTTTACTTTAAGAATGGATTACCGCACTCAAAGTCGTTAATGGTTCCTTAAATGGCTCTTTATTTATTTATTTAAATGCACCTTATAAGATACTACAAGTAGGATACAAAAGTTAGATGTAATGCTAAAAGTATTCTCTGAGTTAAACAGGAGTAAAATAATGTAGAATAATCTCTTTAGTACAAATATTTCATAAAAAATCTGTACTATGTAATATTTGAGTTATTATTAACGATTCTGGTATTGGTATTCAATATCGTAATTTAATTTTTAAAATGACGTTCTAGTTATATCATTAAAACTTTTAAACCCTGTTCAGCATTTCTAATTTCATTTCATTAATTTGAAATACTCGCCACTATTATGAGCAAATCAGATTTTGCATTTACATCCAAGAACAGGTAGACCGAAGAAAATCAATGGAACAAAATGAAATACGAATGACTTCTCGGAGGCGACACGAAGTCTATTAAACTGAGTTTAGCGCCTCCATCAATGGGATGATTGAAAGCCTCTAAACAATTAATTTTTTCCCGTATCTCTTCTCAATGGCTTGGCCCACATTCCTTGTGTAATACTTTAAAGTATAAACCATTGACAATGGCAACCCGCGCCATTGAAGTCCGTGTAAAATACACTCATAGTTCTAAATTAATGTAACCTTTTTTTCAAAAATTTAAAATCTTGCCGCCCAGGGCGCTGTAGTCTCTTTGAAAGTTTGTTTAGATGCTAAATAAAATTCAACCTTATGTTCTAAGCTATTAATTTTAATATTCTTTAATACCTGCGTGTAGGTATCATTGGTTCTTGAATTTGCAGTAACTAAATACAATAAATGGCGTTGTTTCTGGTATCAACTGTAACCATAATAAATTTCCTTTTATTCTTCTTCTCAGCTGGATTTCCACTTGTTACTTAACTTTAATTTAATGGATGTTTACTGGATTAGCTATAAATGGAATTTATAATTAAATAGGCATAGTGCATCGTTATTAAAACCCCAAAACTGTTCCACTGCTGGGTTTCATTTTAAAATATATAAAAACCATAATCGAACACTCTGGCTAGAGTAGACTTTAGTAGACTAGAGTAAACACAGCGCAGAGTAGACTTTAAATATCTTGGATAATTTTTGTTCCCTTCTGCCGAATGCTATCGCGGTAGCTTAATTAATTACAATGTATGTCTTCAAGGCAAGAGTGCTTTTGCTAAATTAACGCGCTTTACCAAACACACCACATCGCCGCGTACCATCTGATGAAATGAAACGAATTTCATTTTTAAACAGATGGAATTGTGGTCAATCACAAATTTATTGAATGTAAAAACACAATTACGATCGACGAGAATTTTCAAGTAATAAGATTCAATAAGAAGGATTACATCTTCATATTTTTTTAATGAATTGTGTAATTAAGTTAATGAATAAGTTAATTAGCATTCGTTGATAATTTATTCAAATAAGTTAATGCTTGACAACAATTCCACTTGATGGTATGTGGTTATGTCTTAGGCGAACGCACTAATTGCAATCTGCTATTGTCAACTGAGCGTCATTCTTCATAACTAAGTAGGCCTAAAGTTTTCTCCACCACGCTAATCCCATGCGAATTGGTGGCCTCAGTCATCCAATAACAGTCAAAGATATTTACCCCATAATTGCCAAAATTCTTACGTGTAACGATCCGGGCACACATTATGTTATCAAACATTTATCTATGCAATATTACCTAGCATGCTATAAAATAATTATTAATTGTTTTGATGAAGAAAAAGCGTACGAGGAAACTTGCGCTTAGATGAGATTCCTAATAGTATGAATGAAATGGAAGATATTTAAAACCTACTTAATTCTTGCTGGTTCCTTTGTTAGTAAAATTTATTTATAGCATGCTAAGTGTTTTTAAATAACAAAAAAAAGATTTATTCAAACACTTGATTTAACAAAAGCTTATCAAAGTTGAAGGGCACCAATTGTACTTGGTCAACATTAATTCAAGGGCACGTGTACGAAAATCTTTGGTGCGTTTAGAAAACATATTCCAGGTACGAACAAAAAAAAAGGTATAAGGGTGGGAGTGGCCCATATCCATTTTTTTCGAAAAGGTGCTGCCATAAAAGCGGCACCGCTTCCTACGGAGTTCATTCACTTCGACGTTCTCAGAGAAGATCACTTTCGCATCATGCTTCGTGGTATTCAAAATTCGTCAG
This sequence comes from Asbolis capucinus, assembly GCA_018249125.1. Lineage (NCBI taxonomy): Eukaryota > Metazoa > Arthropoda > Insecta > Lepidoptera > Hesperiidae > Asbolis > Asbolis capucinus. The sequence goes on from DWJZ01008030.1 coordinate 2,584, forward strand.
CAGGCTACTTATCATACGCACCTAAATACGTAGCTATCGCGCCGATATCTGATAGAAAGCAAACCTTGGACTTGGCAGGATCAGAAGGGTTTGAAAGAAGATATAACTACCGGAATCCTAGCAACCAGCCCCAGCCCGCATCCATCGCTCGAAGAAACGCTCGCGAGAGAAATCGTGTTAAACAAGTCAACGACGGATTCAACGCGCTGCGGAAGAGACTCCCTGCCGCTGTTGTTACTGCTTTGTCTGGTGGTGCGCGTCGAGGATCCGGAAAGAAGCTCAGTAAAGTGGACACACTACGAATGGTTGTCGAGTATATCAAACATTTGCAAAACTTATTAGATGCAAGCGACGCAGCTCTCGGCATTGTCAAAAATACAGTGAATACAGATATAGAAATGGATGCATTTGATGTTGATGAAGGCATTGGTGGCAGAAGTTCTCCATACTCAGAGGCAGTACCATCTCCAGCGGATTCTATCTCATCTGGCGTTTCCTCTAGTCACTCCTCACAAGAATACTATTACAACAGTTTTAACGAAGACATGATTGGCCCAGTTAATGATAACGAGTTATTAGATGCTATAACTTGGTGGCAACAAAAATAGATCATAAAAGAACGTACGTGTTGTATAAAATTATCTTAGCAGAAGTAGCTAGTCAATTTAGTGTAATGTAAAAACTTCAGTTCGGTTTAAGAAGTGTAGTTATTTTAATCATAATTTTATTATATAGTAATGTTAACTCTGGTTGTGAAAGTAATATATTTTAATAGTTATAAGATTGAATTGTATACAAAAATACTTTTTAAATCAAATAAATGAATGAACAATAATTTAATCTTATTCATTTTGAAACTTATCCTCAATATTATTTTACATACAAAATTTGTACAATAAAATACCCTATGTTGTTTTGAAAATAGTACAGTTAATATTCTAGTAAATTACTATACTGAATTAACAATTACAAATATACACGTTATAAAAGATCATTCCAAATTCAAACGAATACTGACGTAGACGATAAAATCACTCCAAAACATGACGGTTAATTAAAAGCGGAAGACTAACATACAGCCATAAAAAAACAAAATGATTCGAAGTCTGATTACAATTACTCCAGATATACTTGTTTTTGCGGCTCAATACCTCCGCAAAGAATGTTATCTGTGCTCATGATAACTTGCGGCTGATATCACACCTCCTTGATTAAGACATCGAAGCGTGATCAGGCCGGGACATTGTTATACAAGATTAATGGTGTTCAGTGAGATAAAAAGTGGGAGCTAAATGCATTTACATGTGAGAATAAAACGAAACTGATAAAGGGACAAAGAAATCTGCAAAGAGAACACCGTTGCGTTTGGGTGTGAGATTTACAGTGGCTTGGAATAAATACTATAGGGGCGACTGTTCCTACTAATAATATAAATAGTAAAGTCTCTGTCTGTATGTTACTTTTTCACACCTTAATTACTGTACCGATTTTGTTGCAACTTGGTACAGAGGTAGAATAGAACTTGAGAAAAAACGAAGGCTACTTTCTTATGTGAAAAAAGGCTTGACGATGTTGAAAAAGGGGATGAAAATTTGTATGTAAGTTCTTATTGAAATTTTAAGCATGAAGCTTTGTATGCATACAGTAAAAGTGGCGTTGACTGCAGGGGAAGGAGTGATGAAGAGGGGTAAATTGAGAGGGGTGTATCACGCAGCATAGTCACAGGAAAAGGAAAGTGGGCCACAATTTTTTTATTTTAGAATTATAAAATAAAATTAGCCTAGGTATACGCAACATAAAACCTGAACAGCTATAGTTATAATATCAATACAATACAATCAATACAATACAATACAATCAATACAATACAATTTTTATATGTATATACATATAACATTCTATTGCACGCATTTGGGTGGCGCCCTTGATGTTTTATATTCACAAATCAGCTCACTAGATGGCGTTATAGTCGGTATCTAGGTTATTTGTCTATACTGCAACTAAATGTCTAATTTTGGTTTTGCAATATTTATGAAAGTTCAAGGTAGATTTCAATGGTTAAAAAAATAGACTTGCGGTACGAAGATCGCCGCGACCGCTTGCAATGGTATATTATTATTAACCAAACTAACCAACCGTGTGTATAATACACGCGTAGATTTATACAGAAATGCAGATTGGACTTTACGATTATAGCGCACACAGATAAAAACGACAGTAATTAAAATTGAAAGCTAATGATTGTAATGCAGTTTAACGTACACTATATCTTCAATTATCAAAGATCTTGACACACCGAAACTATTATCGATTCTAAGTTAATCGTACAATTTTATGGGTATGTACTGTATTAGGCAAATAGTGGGGATATAATGGTTTGAACGCTGGTCTCTCAAACGCAAGGTACAAATTCTGCGACGCGACTTTTAATGTTATGTTCGTATCAGCTGTTTATCACTTATTGCGGTGAAGGAAAACTTTGTGAGGAAACATGAACTCATGAAAGATCACCAGAAAGTTCCCGAAGGTGTGTAAGTCCACCTATCCACATTTGGCCAGTGTGGTGGATTATGAGCTCTACCACTCACATTGTGAGTTTTCACCCAAGCCCAAGTTACCCTTAGATGGTAAAACGTATTATCTTAGAAGAAGCCTATTCACGCTTGTTTTTTCATCCAATTACTTTCCGAGCCTGCTTCTGCTTAACTTCGACGATCAATTCCGAACGACACAAGCCACTAAGCTATGGACACTTCATAAATTACGTAGCTTAAGGTACATTTCACACTCGAGCGTTTCCTGTTCATCGGTTTGTGAACAAAAACTCAAGTTGTTACAATCGGCTCAGCTAATTCCGGAAATTGTTATATCGAATCAAATTCGATTCGCTTTGTGAGCAGCGCACGTGAGTTTCGTTCTGTTCGTGATTTTTGCGAAAAGCAAACGATAATCGATGTTAAATCGATGTATTGGATAATATTTTATGCTAACCTCACTTTTATTGTGCGTGTTTGTACCTACATAATGTTATAAATTTGCTGTTTTTATGCATTGGTGATTGTTCTTTGGTTGTTTGCTTAAAAATAGCCCACTACTGAGCACAGGCTTCTTGTGAAGAATGAAGATTGGAGCAAACTCCACTACAGTCCTTTCATTAACTGGCCTGCTGGTCTAGCGGTTAGTGATAGCCGATTCAGGTCAGCCATTTACTTATTTAATTTCTTGCTGTGGGCGATAATAATAATAAATATATCACTTTGCATTGGAGCAGCCTGGTGGAGTATGCTTTCGGCCGTCTCAGCATGAGGAGACCACCGTGCTCAGTAGAGTGCCAGATAACGTTGAAGCCGATAAACGTTTTAGTACAACTCACACACAGCCATCAGATCCCAAACTAACCATCCTGTACTATGGTGATCAGACAACTGATAAACATACATATATATTTTTAAATACACACATAGATATTTTTGTTACACCCTAGACACAGAACAAACATTCCTTTTCGTCACAATTTGTCTTCAAAATCGAACCCACAACCTCCGGCTTATTAGGTAAGCTAGATCAACAGAGGATGTCCCTGTAGCTCGGGAATAGAATACGAGCTAAGGTAGCCCTTGCCTGTCGTAAGAGGCGACTAAAAGGGGGCTTAAGGGTTTGCAGGCGGCTAGATCCGGAGCTTGAACCGCCCAACAGCAACTCTGGGAAGGACGGCGGTACGTGTGGCCGTATACCGCAGGCAACTGAGAAGACCAGGACTTTGAGTCCCATAAGACAAGACCCCAACACTGGGCACCGCACTAGAAGGACCACGGTTGCATTCCTTTAGAGATCCCGAAGTCCGCGTAGTGCTGAGGAAGTCCACCGTAGGTGTCTTAGTGCGGTACAAATCCCACATAACTCGGAGTCGCTCCCACGACACCGGGTACCCTTTGAAGGTTTCCCACTCGACAATAAAAAAAGATCAACAGACAAAGTATAAGTATAAATTTATCCAGATTCACTTTCTTCGATATCTACAAACTGGTTACGAAACATTAAATAATCTCAGTACTATTGATTATTATCAAACTAAATAAAGGCTTGTTAATTATTTCTTGGTGTAATACTTCTATTGTTACTTAGCTAAGTGTTCTGTTGTTTCTTTTGTTTGTAAGTTTCTCTAAGCAAGTCCTGAATGGAAGCATTCATTTGAGAAATTGCAATTAACGATATACTTTCACTCTCTAAAACCAGTTATTGTTATATAGATATTATGTTTTAGATTAGGGGTCGGTAACCTTTTCTTTCGGGTCATAAATGTTATATGGGTATGGGTGCGGGCCACATCGTATTATCTCCGGGAGCCGCGTCGCCGAGTTGCGTCTTGTAAATGGGATTTGAGTGGGTCCAACCCCAATGGGTTACGGTTTACATATGGCCCGTGGGCCGCGGGTTGCCGACCCCTGATTTATATGTAACTTAGCTTCTTAGCTCTTTCATACAAATGATATCTGAGATGACCTCAAATCAATCAATGTATGTACATATAATAAATCTGTTACGGATAAGTCTGTACAGTGCATTTAACTGAAAATGTTACTGTAATACACTAATGTATTGTGCTCAACCGTATTGGAGCAATATGGTGTAGTACGGTCTAGGCCTCGTCAATTATTGACCTATGCCCAGCAGTGGCCATCAGTGGGACCAAGCGGAACAGAAGCAACTTATCACGTGTTCAAAAGGTGTGAAATATGTGCCATCTGCTTCTTGTAATCTAGAAGCATCTGTAAAAAGCAATTACAAGGCACCAGTAGCAATAATGGAATCACTTGACCGTAGTTTACTAAAATATTGAATTACAAAACCAAAAATTATGAATGATTGTCGATATTTGATACGAGAGTGTTTCCGAAAATGAAATTTCAATTCGAAGTTAAGCTTAAAGAAATTCAAAACTCAGTTATTTATTTCATCTATGTATTTTTAAATACAATTATGAACGTCAAATAACGTTTTGGAATATCGTTTTATCGTTTTGGAAAGATGGCATACGGAGCGGAGAAGGAACGGTGAAAGAAACTCCTCAGTACATCATTTGAAAATAATACATACAATAATTAATAACTTTTTAGAATCATACTTGAATGGACTCGCCTGTTGTCTGTTGGTCTAGTGGCTCTAGATTTTATCTAGATTGTAGGTTCTCTTGGGATAATATGCAAGTAAAAATAAATAAATATCTATGGACAACTCGCACACGGTCATCTGACCCCAAACTAAGCATTAGCTTGTACTATGGTGATCAGATAACCTATATAGATATTTATACCCAGACACACAGAACAAACATTCCTGCTCATCACAGAAAGGTTTGACCTGGGTGGGAATCGAACCCACGACCTTCGGTGTAGCAGTCAGGTTCACTAACCACTAGACCACTCGGCCTGTCAACTCACTTATCACTTTAGAACTCAATAATACTTAAAGGGATAACTATTTCAAATGGTGGTATTTTCAGAACAGTGACATTTTTATTCCTTATTTTTATAACTAAGTGGTTTCGGTGAGATACTATTATCATGATAGTAAAAGTTACAAATCAATTGTTTAGAGTGTCCTACCCGTGGGACAGTTTTACCGAAGCAACAAACTATGTTGTACAAAGTTTGTACACTCAAATATAATGAAGTAACAAAAAGCCCCCAGAATGTGGAACACTCCACAAACTATATAAAAGTTTGAGTCCCGCCTGCGTCGGCCCGAAGATCCCTGACGCTGCTTTTCAGGGCGATCAGTGACCTCGATTTATATGCAAACTAAATACGATATGAACGGATATTTTGCATAACTTATACTTGAGTATAAGGCTTCAGTGGGCAGGAAATTAGATGATAATAAATGTATAATAATTCACCTTTCTTACATCATTTATAAATATTTTTATTTTTACAACGGACCCATATGTTTTCGTTAAGTCTGTTCGTCTGTCAGTCTATCTACAGCGTTTGTGACATGGAAGTTTACATAAATGTAAGATTCTAATTTGATGTACAAAATGATTTAAAGAGCTTCAAGAAGGCAAAATGAAACGGAGACACGAGTTGAAAAGTGCTGAGGAAGCTCGCCCGCAGCCGCTGTGAATTGAACGTTGTTTTGCAAGCAAAGCAAATTACATTATAGGCTTTGCTTTTCACAACAAACTAGTGAAAGTCTTTTATCCGTCTACTTAAAACTTAAAGATAATGCATTTATATTTTATGGGTGCACAGCCAAAACTGAAAGCTAATATTTTCGTTATTACGAGCCTTTATGTAACTTACAGTGTATGTTTGTATACGAGCATGTTAGTATATTTGCTTGTTATGGGTCAAATCTTACATACTTAATTAGACCCACTTCTTCATACACTACGGAGTGGAAATTTTGCATAAAGTTTTCAGCCTGTTTGCAATGCATTTTTATGACAATGATTTTGATGACCTGATACTACGTTCAGAATTGACTCCAGACAAGGGAACTCCTCAACGGTTTACTATACAGTTATGAAATTTTGTGTGTTTCTTTGTATTATATGTATATGTAAAATTAAAACTTGTGTTTTCAATATTTTTAATAAACCTTGTTTTCTAATTGCCTACCACCTCACTATAGACCAAGGAAATGAAGGTCTCTAGTCCAGTTCCAAGCCTAGTCTCAAGTATGCGTGCAATTATAATAATTTATACATACTCCTACTATATAAATTAGGATTCTATTATTTTAAATTATGTTTCAATCGTCTCTCTTATGCATCAGGTAAGTGTGCAAAATATTGCTTTCACTTCAATAATTTTGCACACTTACAATCGAGCAATATATAGCGACTGTCTTATACACAAGCCGCGGTTCGCCGTGGGTCGGCTCCAAGCCTCTCGAGTCTGCACTAGACGGAGCAGTGAACGCCGTCCTATTGGAATTGCTGATCGGAGCCGCACTTGGCGCCACGCACACTGCCACACCGTGCCACACACACACGCCTGTCTTAATGACGATGACGTGGGAATACCGCATTGCTTATGTTACATATGCTGCTAGCATTCGTGATCATGCAACGATGGTTCTGACATTCTTTTGCCTGAAAGGATATGGGCTTGTTTTCATAACCCGAGGTTTGGTTCCTAGGTTCATCATCATCATCTCAACTATTGAGCACGGGTCTCTTCTCTGAATGAGAAGGCCAAGGCCATAGTCCACCACGCTGGCCAAGTGCGGATTGGCAGACTTCACACCTTTGAGTCTTGCAAACTCCCCGGCTTGCAGGTTTCCTCATGATGTTTTCCTCACGATTCTTAAAACGCACATAACTCCGAAAAGACTAGAAGTGCGCGCCCGGGGATTCGAATCCTGACCCCCGAGTAGGAGGCCGAATTCTTAACCGAATTTAAGCTATCACCAAGTTCCTAAGTTGGGGTCCTAAGGTTATGAATAATTGGTTTTAAACTTATTTGCGGCTACTTATCGAATCTGTATATCATGATTAAAATGGTATACATATATTTGTCACATAATTGTTAAAAAATTACAGGCCGGTTGGTCTAGTGGTTAGTGAACCTGATTACTGCACCGGAGGTTGTGGGTTCGATTTCTAGCCATGTCAAACTTTTCTGTGATGAACAGGAATGTTTGTTCTGTGCATCTGTATATATGTATGTCTTTATAATAGACATATTTATTAAAGTATGTATTTGTATATATATATATATGTATATCATGTATGTATCATACATATATGTGTGTTTATCAGTTGTCTGATCACCATAGCACAAGCTAACGCTTAGTTTGGGTTCAGATGGCCGTGTGTGAGTTGTCCAAAGATATAGATATTTATTTATATAACACATCGAGACGAATTGTCGCATTTATATTAATAGGAACTAAATAAATAATACTTATTTACACAAATGGAGATTCCACAAAACGAGGTGTTATGTAACGTTCATGTTTGGCGATAAAAAAGTTGATAGCGAGATTCAGGTTTTAATGACGTCATGTATTCGTATTATATGGTATCGCCACGGTCATCACAAGATGATATAATCCGCTAGGCACAAGTTATTTTGTACTTCCAATCATGCAGTCAATGCGATGAAATACGGGAAGCGAAATAATGCAATGTAATCACAAGTCACAACTTTTGGTCAAAACACTACACGCTCTAAGATAAGGAAAAACGATCTCATGTTTTGTCAGAAAAAACTTTAACAGATCTAGAAAGCTTTTTAGAAGTTCACATAGTGGTATAAAACGTCGATAAACTCCCATTCAACTGACCTGAAAGTGGAAAGTTTCTCCTCGTCATTATTGTAGACTTAATTTAATTCGTAAGAAAGCTAAAGGGGTTATTAATATTGAAATTAACCCGTGAGCATGTGGCTGGTAGTGCGGGTTTGAAGTTTACGAGCGGATTAGAATATTGAAAATAACAGAATCAATAACAACGAACGGTAACAGGGTGGGAAGTTTTAATTAAACAGCGACATCTGTTGGATTTCGTCACTATTATTGTTGTCATCAAAACAGTGATATTTTTACCCTATATACATATTTTAGTTTTGGATCCGATTTAAATTCGCTTTTAATTAATAAAGTATTAGTTATCGCCCGCGGCTTCGCTCGCTTTGTAGTTAGGTTGTAAAAAGTAACATATATGTTATTCCAGACAACAATCTGTGTGTCAAATTATACTAAGATTCGTTCAATAGTTTATGCGTGAAAAATTACATGACAAACATGCATTCATGCCTCCCTACATTCATCCATGCATCTTTAGAGATTTTGGCATGTATAATATTTGTAGAATTAGTAGGATTTTCTTGTGTACACACGCCACGTACCATTTAATTTCCGTTCTTTAATTTTTGTTGAAAACATTGGGAGGAAACCTGTATATCGAAGAGTTCCCCACAAGGTTCTTGCCCTTTTTCTGCATTGCGAAAAAACACTCCAGTGGGTCCGTTATGAGCTGCACATAAAAAAACATTATTATGTTTCGGTAACAACCGAACTAAACCTAAACAAAATTTATTAAAAATATTGAAAAC
>DWJZ01008031.1:0-11647 GCA_018249125.1 Asbolis capucinus
TAACATTGCATTCTTTATTCACTTTGGTCATGTATATGAAAAATATATGATTATAAAATAAATAAATATCTTTGGACAACTCACACACGGCCATCTGAACCCAAACTAATCGGTAGCTTGTACTATGGTGATCAGATAACTGATAAACATACATATATACTTTTAAATACGTACTTAAATAGACGCTTCTATAACACACCCAACCACACAACAAACATTCCTGCTCATCACAGAAAAGTTTGACCTGGGTAGGAATCGAACCCACGGCCTTCGGCATAGTAGTCAGGTTCACTAACCACTAGACCAACGGGCCTATTATAACTTTACTTTAAAGAGAAAATTATAACACTGCTTACTAGACATACCTATTCCACACGGTAATTTTATCGCCTCAAGTCTTAGAGCCTAATCTTAGAAAATACTTCGTGCAGAGGCAAAGTTAGCGAATACATATATCTTACTTAAGCAGACTTCTCCTATAGGTTAGGCACCGTATAATTTATTGGGTAAACAGATTGTACTGTCGACAAGAAGTCTTCGCGTATGTAGAATTCTAGGTCAATGTATCCTTGATGATCCAGTTCAGTTAATTGAGATTTAATCAACAGAATAGTCCATACAAGATTGCATGGCTTCAATCCAACGATGGCCTACTACAAGCAAAGCGCTATCCTCATACTGAGGAGGCCTTGAGTATACTCCACCCCAATGCCGATTGGTGGTGGGGTTAGTGGGGAACTCAAATGTCAGAAAATTTTATGCCGCCTGACGGCTTCCGACATGACATAACGATTGCTGTCTTACGTACAACTACCCACCGACGGTTTTACGTGCCATCCGAAGCACGGAAGAGTTCATGAAATGTTTTGCCACTAACGGTCACCTATCCTCCTACCGACCTCGCCCGCTGTTGCATGACTTTTTCGATCGGTTACAAGCCACGGGTTACAAACGATATACGAGATTAGATATTGCTAACTAATTGGTCAATTGGCATGTGTTTTTCGGTCACGTCTCCTGACGAAAAGTCCATAACCAATAACGAAAAAAGGTTATTGGAAAGGTTGATGATAAATGTCTGGAAAATACCCAATTCCACGAAAGTCACGACCTCCCTAATAAGACGATATGAGGAATTCGTGATATCTGGAATTTTGGAAGAAAGAGGAACTAAGAAGCAAGAAACTTGACTTTCAATTGACTTTGATACATGAAATGCCTTAAAATCCTCCACGACGTTGGCCATTAACCACAACCGTTAAAGTTCGGCATAAAAACTTCCGACTTAGGTTTGTCAGTAACTCTTTCACCAATCCGCACTTTAGCAGCGTGATGGAGTATGCTCCATGTAATTTAAGGAGATACCCATGCTCAGTAGTGGGCCGTTAATGGTTGCAGCCAATTCTTGAATAGAATTTCTTTGGATAACGTTCAAACGAAATGGGCTTTGGAAAAAGTCGCCTAGATAGCAGATGCATTCCATAACCCGTTAAAGTTACATTTGACTTTTTAAAATGCCAAATCGATTTTTCATTACTAGAAGCTTCGTTAGAGCCGGCAGCTAGTTTAATTAATACTTTGCGAAAGAATGAACGCCGTGCCCTTTTTACTAATGAACGATTTTTGTTTACTGAATCACTAATTGGCTCACAGAAGAAAGAGTTATACCAAATGTCGCTTAGTTTGGGGACAATAGTACAAACTCCTGTTATTTGACAAGTGTTAAGCATATATACTGTCCAACTACTGGGCTCGGGTCTACACTCACAATGTGAGGGGTACAGACCATAGTCCACCACGCTGCCCGACGGCGTATTGGTGAACTTCACACATCTTTGAAATCTCGTTATAACTCTCAGGAGTGCAGGTTTACTCATAATGTTTTCAGTTTACTGTAGCAAGCCATAATCAAGTTCTGAAAATGATAGGTGCTCGCCACAAGATATGGGCCCAAGACCGTTTGAGAGACCAACGTTCTAACGACTAGGTGATGATTTGTATATTGATGTAGGTCAGAACCATATATTTTCCATCTTTTTTCTCGGTTATTGATAAATTCCATTGCGAACATTAATAATATATTAATATTATCTGGAACGTATTCGATATTTGTTGTTTTATTTTCCTTCAGGATTTATGATCTGTGATAAATGCTTATGAAATATGAGCTAAGGTATGTTGAATACGTATCGAGATTGTTTACTATTTATTAATAGTCTTCTTACCTACGTGTTTCGTTCAACTAAGGACGGAGAATTTATGAACGTACTCCTAACATGGTAATAAAAACCACAGGCCCGTTCTGCGGTTGATACTCGACCGTATTTAATACAATATGTTGGCTAATTAGGTACGACTGAAATGAAATTTTATTCTGTTAGTGGCAGATATACCAGCGACAGAATACGGTCCAGCGTAGGACGTCAGATTTTAGGAGCGGTAAATTTGTTGACTGATGTTTTATGCTTTATTCCGCGTAACGGTTAATGGGTACTCACGTTTTGTTTAATGTTACATGTTTTTTTTTCGACCTAGTTACATGACTCATGCATCTTCTTGCCGTAACCATGACGCTGACTATGACAGGTGAAGAATAAAAGAACAATAAAATATTTCAAAACCTACTCGTAGATGTCACTTAAAATAAATGAATTCACGTGCCAATTGTCAGGTTTCGAGCAAAAAGAAATTGTCAAAATCGGTTCACTCAGTAAAAGTTCAGAGGTAACATATACATATGTATAAAAAACACACACACGAATCGAGTAAGACGAAAAGAGAAAATAATCCTTTTTTTGAAGCCGGTTAAAAATTATAATCTGTAAAGTCGTTCTTAAGTTAAGAAATCACCAATGGAAATAGGTAAAAATCTAAATCAATCTAAAATTTATATAAATTTTATATAAGCCTAAATGTAGTGTCTGATATTATGGTTTTTTATTTGCAATTTTTGTTATTTTTCTACTAACGGATCCACCAGACGGAGCCCTGTCCGGTGGTTCGGTGACATACCATATAAAATTTCAACCAAATCGGACCAACCGTTTAAGAGCAGTTAGGTAACAAACTCACGTACAGAAGAATGATTAAATAATATTTTTATTAAAGTTATTAATTTAAAATATTCTTCACGTAGCCACTATTGTCTAAATATAGACGTACTCGAAGTTACTACGTCTACGATTGTAGATGTTTATAATGTGCTGAAAGTATGTTTCAAGATTACCTAATGCATTTTAATATTATTTTCAGTGAATCAAATCAAAATCTGGACTAGGTAAGTTTTGCATTCGTAGTGCCACAATACTAAAATGCTTATTCACAAATTACGCTTGCAAAATAATCTAATAGGTACCGACATACCGACAAATTTGGTTAGTTAACTTGTTCTTGGTATATTTTTAAACTTATATCGTCGCGATTACCGAAACATTTTCCAAGTAAACGGGTACTCGCGATTTGCTTATTTATGTACCGATATTTCGACTCAGCTGCATGTCATAGTCTGCCAAATGCCTCGTATAATATTATAAGTACTGTCAAGAACATTAGTCCAGGCGGGGAGGTAAGTGAAGCGGGGATCAGAGAGGCGAGGAAATAATTCACTGTGATTGGTCAATTCAAAATTGCGTCACAACTGTAGACCAGTACATCACACGCAGTGACAGTAATAATATTATATCGATTGGTCTGTTTTCTTGGACTCTCTATATGGATGTCTCTTGGATATTTCACTCTGGTTGTGGACGCATAATTTCCTTGCCAGTGACCCAAATTTCGATGAGAATCTGGTTTGATTCTCATCCTAGATTATGTACTTAGATGATGAGAACTATCTAATCCCATATGTGTTTTTATCAGCTATTCTCCTAAAACAAGGTAAAGCCTGCGTCGGGTCACGCGTAGCGGAATGTAGAGTTCCGTAGTGGTTGTAGTGACAATACAGCTTTTTAGTATCTACATTATACCTGGGCCTTGAGATAAATGTCTTCCTTTATCGTTCACGCCGAGCGCTAATTCAAAAATGTATGGAGATAACGTTTGATGCAGAAAAATAACGATTGTCTATGCAATAAATGCCTTTTCCATACATTTTTGAACTACTTCGTTTTTGTGTGAACGATCAGAGAAAAGACATTTGTTTCGAGGACTTGCAGTGTCTTGACGCTTGGCCTCTGCGGAAAGACTGACCGACGGACGAATAGGAGATCTATGAGAATTAGACTTTAAATGTCGTCAGCAGGAAAATGACCAGACGGTTAGTGATCATTGTCGCCCATGGACATCAGTAACTCCAGGTTAAGCTGTCATTAACGCGTTGCCAACCATAAAGAAGTACAGCATCACATTGCTAACATAATTGTCACTTTGAAGTGAAAAAGTGGGCGCAATGTGTTACCATTTAGAGAGGTAGGAGGATATAGAGAAACGTGACGGCGTTGATAGGCTAGTGCCTAATCCATGTGTCTCGAGGTTTTAAGACGTCTGAAGGCCTCCGACAAGGATTACCGGATAACATTTTATGATAACAACCAGAACCCACATCCTTACGTGCCCTTCGACGCACAGAAGCAATATCTCAATTTTTTCCACTTTCAAAAACGCTCTCTGTTGCTTATTACGGCCATTACTAAATTAACAGTATGCTGTTTTAACGACTTTAATAGATATATTCTAGCAAATTGAAAGCAATTATCATAGAAGCTGTAAGGTTTCAATTTAATATAGATATGTGGTCACAGCACATACTAACCTAGTTGCCTGTTATGATTAACCGCAAAAACCACGTTCCGGTTCCAAGTTCCAGTTAGTTATTTAATATCGTTCTATCCTACCCTTCTAATTCCTATAGTTTGTTTGCTTGTGACCTAGTTTGCGAGGTATGTGGTTTGATTCCCATCCTTGTCAGATGTTTATAACACTTTAATATTTGTTCCAATTCTCTGATAACTGGTGGTCAACTCCTCCCACGAACATGACCGCACCACGTGTGTTACAATGTTCATAATTGTAATATAACTGTCCGACTGCTGGGCCCGGGTTTCCTCAGAATGTTAGGAATATAGGCCTCGTACACCTTCGAGAACTGTATGGGGAACACTCAGGAGTGTTGGTTTCCTCAGGATGTTTACCTTCACGGAAACATAATAATTAACTTCTACTCACATGATTAAAAATTATAGGTGCGTGCAGAAGCCGAACCCAGAGCCTCCCGTTGGAGAGACCAACCTTCACACCATTAGTTCGGTTGAAAAAAAAAACAATGAACCTTATGTCATTGTAGTAAAACTCTGTTTTAAACGCCATAAAAATGTACACTGCTGGCCGTGCCCGTCTGCCAGAAGGGATCCTTACTGTACGTACTTGTACTACGTGGGTAAGAAGATAATAATTGAAATAAAGTTCATTAAAATATTTAAAAAACTGGCTTTAATTATAGATCCCTGAAACAACGAAATAATACGAAATAAATGCATTATTAACCGTTGAGGAGTTCCCCTGTCTGGAGCCAGTCCTAAACGAAGTTTCACGCCATGCTTAGTATAAAAATGCATTGTCATCAGAAGGAATGCTGTATGTTCAGTTCTATAGTATACGAGGTGAGTCCAATTAAACTTGCAAGATTTGACCCAAACACTTAACAAACAAATATACAAACACACTGCAAGTTAAATAAAAGATTGTATTATATTATAAATATGCAAGTTTGCGCGGACACGTGGATGGATTTTTGTTGCTCTTTCACGGTGAAACTACTGAACGGATCTGAATGAAATTTGACACAGAGATCGAATCTGTAACGCACATAGGCAACATTTTAACAACACGCGCGAAGCTGCTTGCGGTAACTGGTTATAACGACTATATAGTCTATATTTTTTATCCGTACCTACCTATAAGAGTTATAAAATAGATACTTCGTGACAGTGATAAAACCGTCACATTACCTGTTTACGCACTTAGATCTTGTACCGTGACTTTTCAATGTCACAATACGCGAATTTTGTAAAAACAACGCAATAATCAACTTTAAAAGTATTCATTTCACACGAATATTCTTTACAAGTGTTGTACGAATGAGAAAAAAAACTATGTGTCAGTGTCATCATCCGCGATCTACGAGTTAGTATCCCTCTATCAGCCTATTTATCTATCGGACATCTATCTCGATGAGTACGTTAGCTTCACAGTAGGGCTGCTACAGGCCTACTGATAAAATAAATGCGAGACTTTGAGGATGGATGGATGTTTGTTACTCCTTCACGGAAAAACTGCTGAACCGATCTGGATGAAATTTCGTGCAGAGATAGATCATAGTATGAAATAATATTTAGCCAATTCTTATTAACGTACTACGCGGGCGAAGCCGCAGGCGGAAACTAGTATGGAAACATTTAAGAAGTTTTTTTAAATTATACATATATACATGTCACGTTTTAAAATATGGAAATAAGTCTGTTATGCTTTCACGCATAAACGACTGCACAGATATTAGTCAAAATTGGGACGAAAATAGTTTCTTTAGCAAAAGCTACTTTTAAAAGCCTCCCTTTTTGATCTCTGTCGGAGAATGAAAAAAGATTCATGCAGACGCAATGGCGGAAAAAAATCTTAATTTATTCATTTTGAAGTATTTTTTTATACATAAAACAAACAAATGAGCGGCGTCACCTCTTGGTAACTTATCACCACTACCAAAATCATAATTTAGCAACACCAGTGCATTGCCAGCCAAGAAGAAATGAACGCGGTTCTTAAAGGACTTCATATCACATTATTGAGCTAGAAAACCGGCTTCAAATGTCACTTACAAATAATAAAATAAGAACATCATCAAATACGCATATTCTTAGACGTAACTCAAAAAGTAAACTCAAACAAGTAAACTCAAAGAGTACTCAGACTCAGATATCTCTTCAACTTAAACGGGACATGACAAGCATTAGCTTTAAAAAAAGATTAATCTAAATAAAAAATTTCCTCGGTCCAAATTCGATCCGGAATTATTCCCATATAAACTTTACGATTTTTTATGGTACCTTTAGATAAAATTATAAAATGCGAATTCAGAACCTTTTTTTTTAAATACAGAATATAAATAACAAACACCAAAATATAAATAACTTAATTACTCAGACAATAAATACAGACAAGCACGTATGCGGACACGGTTACTCTCACACACACAACTTCGCCGAACATAACTCTATTTCACAATTTATATTTCTCATGATTATGATTTTTATACTTACGACGAAGATTTTTTAAACCGAATAAATCCTGAAGCCATCGGTAGCCCTACATGCTCACTGTTCCAGTTCACTGGTTCTTCATCACTCAGCGGCCCCACTATTGCGGGACTGGTTTCTGAAAGCTTGGCGCGCTTTTCCCAACAATAATTCTATTAATGTTGACGCAGCGGAGCAACGTTGAAAGAAATCTTTTGTTTTGTTATTAATTAAAAAGTGATAAAAAACCCGGGATAAGATTTAATAAAATGAGTTCTGTGCTGTGTTATTCAGGAAGTGTTGTATTTCTAAATAATGTTTATGATGACTTTTACTTACAATGAAAACTAGATTTTTATTATATTGTGTACGTACCTTCATCAATCTGTACAGAGGAGCCTGGTGGAATATGCTCTGAGCCTCCTCAGCCAAGGAACACTTGCCCTTAACAATGGCAATTCATGGATTAAAGCTACTACGGTCCTTACACAAAACCATTTGCCCAATTCAAATGAGCCACTCTTTAAATAGAGTATGAAGTTGTACTTTGTGAGTACTTATTTATAGTGGAATGTATGTTGCTTAATTTTCACTCCAACACCCATTAAATATTCAATATTTAATTTTAAGGACTTTGAGCAAAATACAAAGCTCTATCTTTTAAATGTTAAATACTTGAGCGTTAAGAGAAAATGTAAATTTCATATTTCAATAGTTACAGTAAGAGCCTTAAATATTAATTTTTAATCATTTACATAACTATTTTGATCACAACGGCATCTTAGATATTTTATTTTTAAAGTTTTACTCATTACTTAGATTACGTTTTGTAATGATCAAAGATACAAATGTCCAGAATTTCTATCTCATCAAACTCAATGCCCTCTTAAACTCTACGACTCATTTCTGAGTCTAACTATTTTTGTAGAGATATAAAAATATCATTTACTTTGACTGTATTGAAAAATTATATTAATTATCAGTAAATAATGTAAATTATTAATTTTTTTAAGAATCTCTATCAGCAAGCATAGTAATGATTTTTCTTAAATATCTTATTCTGAGCTTATAAATGGCCCAATTAAAAATTTCATAAAGTACCTGTAGATTACCTAAGATAGCATGTATAATGAATTACAGTTTGACTTGACATGGTCAGTTAATATTTGAAGTTAACATTTTATTACTATACTATTATACTTAATTATGTACAACTACGCTATTGATTATAATAGCTTGCAAAGTTTTCAGTTTAATGACATTATATATATGCATTGTACAATTGGTAGGATTTGTACAACTTTACAATTATTACTTTTTTATTAATCATTTGCATTGTTTGTTTGGGCTTGACAAGACTACAAAATATTTTTCGTCTTTTTTTATCAGACTACCAATTTTCTTGGTTTTAAGTAAATCAACAGTTTTATAACTAATAATTTGCCAATGAGATTACATGAGATTACTGAGAGACTATTTTTCAATCTAGAAATACTCAGAAAATTCAGAATCTATCTCAATCTATAGTTTAGTGTCATTAACTATAACCCTTTTTCTCATCTTGACCTACCTTATACAGAAATTGTGTCTTAACTACTTTAAAAGCAAATTTATAGGTATTTTATTAGTAACTTTGACAAATCCTATGTATTATGATATAGAAAAGCTAGCACATCCCAAGATTAATGTATTAAATGTGTAATTTGGTATTTTTTAATAAAAAAATGTGACATTGTCAACTATTTTGAATACAAGTTGATTCAGGATGGGAAAAATAGCCTATATCATTAGCATAATCATGACAATGTAACTACCAGTGGCGAATAGGTACAAGCTTCTCAGTAGGCAACAATTTCACTACACAGTCTGTACAATAATCCGTGCCAGAGTTGTCCGTCCATCTTGCTCCAAGAAATCCCGTTTTCTGACAGCCAACACAAAGCACATTTGTGTGAAATACAGGAGATGTTTCATCCAGTAATCGCTGTTCTTTGGCTGCTTTTAGCAAGTCCAACACGTATTTGTTACCGCTCTTGTTTTCAAATATCGACAATGAATCATATACCTCTCTTCCTTCGTAAGGGTCTTCCATCTTAACAGGTACATGCAAATGAGGGAAAAATGTAGACTTTTTATATAGGATATCCTTTTTATCCATATGTACCCTTTTTGGTGCTCGGCCTGGTATTGGCAAACCTGCTTTGGCTAACTTTGCAAAATATTTTTGTAATCTGCTCATAACTTGAATGGGAGTTCGGGTACCTAATCCTTCTGCAATTTTCTTGTATCTTCGAGCTTCAATTTCCTCCTCGGGATATATTTCAAGTAGCTCTTCCAACCTCCTCTGCTCTTCAACCGACCATAACTGATTGAAGGTGTCTGGTTTATTGTCAGTGAATTTTCTACCTCTCACTTTAGTACTGTCATCTTCATCCTTAATGACTTTATTAAGGCTACTATCCTCATTATTGGGATCTATCCCATATTTACCCCAGTCCAATTGTGGTATATTTCCTATAGTTTGTCTAGGGGGAAAGTTCAATTTACCATCTTTTATGTCCTTGACAAAAGTCTCGGGATCTTCCAGAGCTTTATTCTGACATTCTACTAGGCTTTCTATGTCCTGCAAGGCTTTTGCTTTCTGTGCTTCTAATTTAATTATATATTTTAAGAGCTCACTGTACTCCTTATTGCCGCGCACAGCTAAATGGTCGGTCTCGAAAGCAAATTCGCCTTCCGAATCTGAATTATCATTGTCTGTTTTCTCCATGTCCTGGCTGGAAAAAGAAGTGAATATGATTAATTTTATTCATTACCTCATAATTAAGATCAACTAAAGACTTAACGTACAAAAATGTCAAGTGTAAAATTATCTGGGAGCCCTAAAAGATTAAGTGCAAAGTTAAAAAATAAACTACACAGTGTACAACATATGAAGTGCAAACCTGAACATCGCAGCACGTCGCTCGAAGGATGGACTCAGCGGTAAGTGATTAATTATTTGTAAAATCTGTTTTGTATTGCAACTTATTTATATTAAATGCTCGGACATCAAGACTTACAGAACATTTGTTTATCTCAATTAGCGCATAATGCGCATGTGTTGTCACTGTCAAACAAAAACGTCATAAACGTGCCAAAATTATTTCGTTAAGAAATTAAGTAGTAATTTTGGAATTGGAATTTTTCAAGTAGTTCATATACATATTATATGCAGTTATATACGAAATGTAATAATAATGTACATGACCTTACCTACAAAAGTATTACAACAAAATCAATACTTTCAAATTATTTGTATCTAACGCCATCTAGCCAAGCATTGATGAACTTATTTCAACGTTTGAAAGTATCTTCGTCATACGCTTGTGTTTTAAATTGTTTTGCCACGTTTAACTAGATGTCGCTACCAACTGGACCTCCGTGTTTTTTTTTTTGTTTTTTTAGTCTTCGCGGTCTTACGAGAAAACTCAACAGCGACAGCAAGTTTTATAAAAAAAACTTGAAATTTCCCTCGTTGTTCATGATTCACGGTTCAAATGATTTCAGAGTTGCCATACTAATTTTAACCTATTATCCCACGGGACCAAAGCAGCTTTTTGGAATATAAAAAAACCGACTTCAGATGCCTCCGGCAAATAATACACTGAAACTATCACTGTCAACGTAGTCGCAACCAGTTAAATACGCATTATTAAAGTAAACTACCCGTCAGATGTCGCTCAAAATTATATGCAATTAACCGACAAGTACTAGCTTGTGAGCAAAACAAGAATCACAAAAATCGAAATACCCAATAAAAAGTTAAAAACGAATATTAATAAAAACAAGAAAAACGCTAATAACTCTAAAACATTCACTCATCAGATGTCGCACAATGTTACATGAACCTAAGGTACAAGTATTACCTTTAAAATAAAAGAAGAATCATTGCAACTAGTACACCCAATAAAAAGTTATGAATTAAAGAGAGAAAATAAAAATATTAAAATTAAAAATATCTCCAGAACTACTCGTCAGATGTCGCTCAAAATAAAATGGCACCTTTCGATAAAAAAAAATTAAAATCGGTCCACTCGTTAAAAAAATCTGAGGTAACTCATATAAAGAATAAATAATAAAACATACGAATTGAGTACTTTCTCCTTTTTTGAATATCGTTAATAAAGCCTTGTTTCGTCAAAATAAAAAAAAAACATAAATTTTTTTGAATTGAACCTGGTACAGGTTTATGACAACAATTGTGTTAATTGGTAGGATATGTTATTGGAAGGTATATAATGATGGTGATCTACTTTTATTTGTTGAAAGAATATTTTAATTAATTTAAAAAATCCAGAAGTCTGCCTTGCCCACAATATTTAATAGTGTTGGAGTAATTAAATCTGTATATATTATCTATGTCAACTCTGTTCACT
>DWJZ01008032.1:0-11647 GCA_018249125.1 Asbolis capucinus
CTCCGCGTGGAATAGTGACTTTGGCCTGAAGCTAACCCGCGACTGTGATTCTGTCATACATGTTTTTTCCGAAACTTTAACCGTTTACGCAGCGCACGAAGCGGAAGCTCTCAGTAGGAAAAACATCTCCCGATTTTAAAACATTCTTCATTGGTGCTCCGCTCCTATTGGTCTTAATGTGATGATATAGCCTATAAGTTTCCTTGATAAATTGGCTATCTAACACTGAAAGAATTTTTCAAATCGGACCAGTAGTTCCTGAGCGTTCAAGGAAACAAACACTCTTTGGCTTTATAATATTAGAATATATTATATTTATATTTGAATATATTATATGTATATTTATTCTTCTAAGCCACTTAATTTCCGACGGCACTGTCCATCGCACTTGCCGTATATTTAAGCATAAATAGGCGCGGTCGAAAAGTGTAGCAATAGTGTAAAGTGCGCAAGTGATGCACTTTTCCTTTAAGTCTTATAAACTCTAGCTCTTCTGTGCTTCGGAGGGTACATAAGACCATCGGTCACGATTGTTAGGTCTCCTTGTCCTTAAGTCGTTGAGAACACTTGCTTTTGGTACTAACTTTTTTTTGTTAAATAAGTTACCAGTTGACTACGATCCCACCTGATCGCAAGAGGCGAGACGTCTTTGATGAAAATCAACTTCTTCATCAACCTGGATCGGAGCAGCACGGTGGAGTAGGCCCTAAACCTCAGTTACCACGAGACCAGTACTCAGTAGGGCTAACCCAATAACAGGCTAATGCAATTTATTATTCGAAAGCATTTAATCACTTAATTGAGAAGTTTGCTGCGTATATTATTTGCAACATTGCTCAAGCTGGCACAAGCAGCCTATTGATTTGAACGTCGGTCTCTCGAACGCCCTGAGTACAAACCCGATGCGCACCATTACTTTCGTAAGAAATTTGTTTCGTTCGTTATTTTCGTAACTAAGAACGTTCGTTCGTAATTCTTATTTTAAGTTATGTGCGTATCAGAAGTTGATTATTTATTTAATATTTATGTATCATACGAATAAAATGTAAAAATACAAACGCGGTTTTAATGCTAAAAGCATTCTCTGCCAGTCAACCACCACCATGCTTCGCTATTATCATTTGTTAGGGTGAAGAAAAACATCGTAAAGAAACCTGCGCTCCTGAGATTCCTCGTAAATTTCTCAAAGGTTTGTGAAGTCTGTCAATCCGTACTTGGCCAGCGTGGTATACTATTGCCTATACCTCATATTGTGAGTGGAGACACGAGTCTAGTAGGAACAGCTATGGGTTGCAATTTTACATATTAAACAGTAAATACTTGGTGCAAATTCGAACTGGAAATTCTAGAATGTTTACAAATTTGCACCTATGATACATAAAATCTATGGTCCACAATCCACGGAACTCTTAAACAGCACAGCAGGAGGAACTCCGCTTAGTTTCTCTCTCCATTTTCCAATTTAAAACTCGTTACAACCAGTGCAGTTCTCGCTTTTTCACTTGAAGTCCGCCTACGATTTATTTGGGAACTTCACACCACTCCAGTACCTGGAGATGGATGGAAATTGGCAGGATAGGTTATTTATAGAGCCTCCAGACCCCTCAGAAACGATATTAAAAAACGGCGGTGTCAATCAATCAATAAAATCAATTGTTACAAGCTTTTATTTAACTTGCAGCGTATGTTGGTATATAAGTATATTTGTTAAGTGTTCGGGTCAAATCTTGCAAGCTTAATTAAACCCACTTCCTGTTACACTTTGGTTGAAATTTTGCATAAACCTTTCGTCCTCATGTCAATGTATTTTTATGATAAGCTTGACCTGATACTAGGTTCATGTTGGCTCCAGACAAGGGAATTCCTCAACGGTTAACAATACAATTATGAAATGTATGTTTCGTTGTATTAGGGATCTACAATTAAAGATTGTGTTTAAATTTTTTTAATAAACCTTGATTAATGGATGTTTATTTCTCCTTCACGTAAAAATGATCGAACGGAACTGGCTGAAATTTGGTACAGAGATAGATTCTAGTCTGTTATATCACATAGGCTACATTTATCAGCGTACCGACCACGCGGGTGAAGCCACGGGCGAAAACTAGTTATTCAGTTAATAAATAAATATGATATCGTACATTAACAGGGCCTTAAAAGATTTTTGACAACTTTATAAATTCAAAAATAAGAAGTAACCTTAACTTTTGCGTGAACTTTTTTATTCCTCAATGAACAGTCATTATTGTAAAAAAAAATTAAAACACTTTATGTCCAATATTATTAATACAACATTTTCGTTAAAATATCCGTTTATTATCTCATTTAATTAGTTATCAAGTAGGTGTCTTTAAATTTAGAAATAAAAGAGTAATCTCCCCTTATTTTGTATCGATATACATTTTTCTATTGCAAAATAAACACATCAGTGTCAAAGTAATTATTTGAACATCACTAGCCAGTTAATGGCGCCGCTTCCGGTCTCGCCGCCATTAGTGGCCATTTCCTGCACTTCCGACGCCCGTAGCGCCGCCACGCGGTTCTTTTTGGAAACCACAAAAGACCTACAATCAATTCGGTTCCGCTTGAATTTACTTAGAAATTAAAGCACTTGTAAGAGATAGTTAACCGAAGAATAACTATTTACTTTTTTTTGTTTGTTCTTTATTTATAATTTTTATAATAATATTACAATAAATAAAAATCTCAGGACAACTCACACAAGGCCATCTTATCTCAAACTAAGCATTATAACTTGTACTATGGTAATCAGACAACAGATAAACATACAAGTACATATATTTTTTAAACACATATGTAGGTATATAGATATTTTTTACACCCAAATCCACAGAACAGACATTCCTGCTCGACACAAAAAAGTTTGACCTGGAATCGAACCCACGACCTTTTAGTATAGCAGTCAGGTTCACTAACCACTAGACCAACCGGCCTGACAAAATGTAAATTAATGCACAGGCACCCGTCAAATCTATTAATATCAAAATAACCGAATTAAAACCTTTTAAACTGGCAACGAGAGTGACTCGATAATGTACATCGATTGTCTTTTAAACTGGCAACGAGAATGACTCGATAGTGTACATCGATTGTCTTTTAAACTGGCAACGAGAGTGACTCGATAATGTATATCGATTGTGATCGGGTGTCAATTGCCGATCGTCAACAAACGTTAAGTGGCGGAAGTTCTCAGGGCCGCTATCGATTGCTAAACGATGACTCGCAAATGGCTGTTAATGTAATCCTATGGCCAGAGCTCATGGCCTCGTGGCTTGTATCGATCGTAAGTGATGGGCGAGTTCAGCAAGGTGGTTGGTAAAATGGATGACCACTTGTTACACACGTAAGAAGTTATACTTTGGCGTAACAAGATCTTTCTAAAAATTTAATCTTACGCGTTATCCTATGTTAGAAAAAACAAAACTTATAATAAAATAAAACGACACCAATAATAGAAAAAAACTAGAATTTTAACTAACTTAATTTCGGTGTTTTGTGTCGACATTTTTTCCTAAAGTGCCAAAAAATACCACTTCAAAAAATTCTAGAGCGCTTCCATGTCTTGGAGAACACGTAAAGCCGTTTGTCCCGCGAGTCGCTTGCAATCGGAAAGCGACTACGAAAATTTTGCGATAATTGCTCGCAGATCGCAAATTTGTATTACGTATCAGCGATAATCGTGATGCCTAATTATTATTGACTAGTTACGTTACAAAATTGCTCAGTATCAATCAGTGAGCGTTAAGCAAGCTATCATATATACAATGTTTTATTAAGCAACGATAATCTGTGTTTTTGTTGCTGATCGTTTGCTGGCTGCTCGCTATTTGTAAATAGCAAATAGGGCTGCGAATTGTTATTGTTGGATGGTAGCTTTTATATGTCGGAGGCCATTGGATTTGGGAGTCCTCTGATAGTGTAGATGTGATGACCAATTTAGAAAGTTTTTTTATTGTAGGTATAAGTGAAATGATGATGTGAAAGGAGAATTGACATGATGACGTAAAATTAATGAAAAATATGATTTTAAATTTTCATCATCGTGGACACAAAAACATTTTGAAACATTAACGGGTACTCACGATTATTAGTATTTATACCAGAATATTAAATCATGAAAGTTTTAGATACCTGTAGTCCAGACCATCTTGTCATAGATGGTTCCATTTGTTCAGCTCAATAAACAAGATGCTACGCCTCATTGTACGTGGTACTTTCACCGTCGTGAGATTATTGCTCTTGCAATATACGTGTCTAATGGTTACTGGTTGTAAATACTGGTTGGTACCAAATGGTGCAACCAGAATTACTGATCAAATACATCTTTTACAGGTGTAGCTGAAGCGAGGTAGAACTTTAAAGGGATTTAGTGACATAAAATCAGATGAGAAGTTCTTCAATACACTTACTTGTAAGAAGATTTTACTAAATCATTTAGGCCCGTAACTGCATGTCTGCTTTATACTTTACATTAAAGTACTTATGCTGTAATATAGCCTGATCAAATTAGATTTGAACATATCAAATCATAGGTGCTACATTTTTAATTTGACCGCATAATTTTTTTTTTAATATAACGTTCAAAATGGTATATAGACGATTTCCTTAATTTTACTGACAGTATCGTGCACTTAATTAGCCCGGCGCAGGAAAAAACAACAGATGCGGCGAGCTTTAAATATATTTCGTTTATACTGAAATGACGCTAGATGGCAGTATTACTAATTACTATAAACGAAGCATTGCTCAGCCTACCAGTACCTCATACTTAAAAAAAAATTATATATTACGATTAAGAATCGAATTATTTTATTAGAGTAATTTTTATAAGTTACAATGAAAATGTCAAGATCAAACTACGAAGCCTCGCTCGAGTGAGCTCGATAAGATTTTCCGTTGCGGTTATTTTTCATGTAAAACAGGCCTGCAAAATAAAAACAGAACATAGCCGCGAGCGGTGCAATCACCCGAAGGATCGGCGGGACTCCGACGGAATTTTAAAAGGATACTTCGTATTTATTATATTAGCCCTCTTGTTTGGATCATGATTTGTGGAGAATCATTCATAAAACAATTGTAATTCTGCTTTGATTATTGTTGAAATATCTTTTGTCACTGAACTGATAATATACGCTACTATAACGTGGATTGGTTGAGTTAGAGCCAAATCATATATTGGAAGTTTTTGTACCGATCGAAGGCTTTCAACATTAGCAATTAATACATAATAGCAACACAACCAACAGCTTTAATAATTCCTATGGATTCGCCAACAGTATTGTACTTTGAGCGCTTATGACCGCGCAAGGCGTCGCGTTATGAACGGTACGTGCCAAATACCTATGCTTAATACAAGTAAGCTGTAAGTGTGCTTAGTAAAAAAGCTGCCGACTGGCTTACAATTATTGGAAAGAAATAAATATTAGAAAAAAAAATTATAATTTTCTATTGCTCAACTTTCTTGATAAGTAAATAAAAAAATTTTAAGTAGGTGCAATCTCACTAGAGTAAGTACCGACACCATAATTTTTTTTTCTAAATATCTACGCGACATTATTATCGCTTAATTAGCATTCAACCGGTAATACTGGCTGATAAAAACATTAACTGCACTTGATTGATAAATGAATAAAGAGCTAAATAAACAAAGTAATGACATCATTCATTAACGAGCCGGTTAAGCTCACTCAATGACGTTAAATGAGCAAAACCACAAAATGCTAAAATGGCGTTGGCCGCCTCACCATTATATTGATTTCGACGCCATTAAAACGAACCGGAAATTAAAAAGAAATAAAAACATATTGCTTTCCCGCGCGATCCGAACTTCACCCAATTTGTACATGTTCCGTTTTCGAACATCGAATTTTTGAATATTTGAAACGTCCTAGAAACATTTCTGTCTGTTACGTAAACTTATACTTTACGTACCTAAATTTAAAGTCGGATTCATTTTGTGTTTAAATGTAACAGAAGTCGATCGAATCAGAAGCGTACGTGGAACATAGGGTAGGTAGATTTTATTTGGCATGCCATTATTGTCAGCCTGATATGATTATTATATTATCGGACGATAAACGTGCATAAAAAAGATATATCGCGGCGAGGCAATCATCTGAACCGGGGATTATGTCGTTATTACACTGTTTCGTGTGGATTTATCGGGAATGTTTGTAGCTAATTAGATTTCTGACGTGTGGAGGGAGTCATAAATCATGAGTCCGTTTGGAAGCTTACGTATTCAACTGGTAATGGGATTCCGTGCTCTCCTGTCGTCGGTATAGAGGAAGATAGTGTTTATTCTATTTTGTCTTTTGTAATTTCCAGCTTCATTTGCAGTGAATGATTTTAATAGAGAGGGATGTGTTGATAATATGTAGGTACTTATATCTAATATTCAAGTACAACTATATAAATAACTACAATATGAAGGTACCACTTTCCAAATTAAATAAATATCACAGAATAACTCACACACTTGATTCCAAACTAAGCATTAGCTTGTGTTATGGTGATCAGATAACTGATAAATTTGAAACTGAGTTTTCTAAATACACACTTATAGCAATAGATATTTTTATTATACCCAGACGAAGAACAAACATTCCTGCTCATCACAGAAAGGTTTGTCCTGGGTGGGAATCGAACCCACGACCTCCGGTGTAGAACCTGTCACTAACCACAAGACCAACCGGCCTGTCATTACGTGGGTGAATTTATAGCCCTCGACAATGTCAATTCTTCGTCTTCTTCAGTCGCTCCCAGACCCTATACTGGTCATCTTGTTGCTCGTCAGTAACAAAAGGCGGTGTAAGAGCATTATGCATGCAGATTGAAATGTGTTATCCAAGCGATGGCAATTGTTAATGGCAAATGGATTGCGTTTATTGTTACACGTAATTGAGTACCGACGTCTGATTGAATGGACGTATGAATAGACTGTCTTTGTTTACGCTTTGTTTATACTTGTCTATTTGTTATGTTTACACGTTTTATGAATGTTACGTGTGTTTTTACTGTGTTTAATTCTTTTATTTTATGTATACACTAAGAAGTATATTTTTCGACTTTCTGTCTTAAAATACTAACAAGTATCCTTTTTGGCTTACTGTATTTTGGTCGTTTGTTTTATGGTTGTATATTTTCGGGCGTATTTTTGGCCGTATGTATTTTGATGGTGTTATGTTTTGGCCGATAATTTTCATAGTCTTTTCTGGCCGTATACTCTTTATATGTATACTTTTTGACTGTGTTGGAGTATATTAAAGTACTACCAAGTTACTGCATTAGTTTTACTGAAATTAATTAATTATCTTTGGCAAAGGACAAGGTTTGCCTTCAACAGTTATAAGTACTGAGTATTCTATGCTTTATTATTAATACCGTTATTCTTTCTCTCTCTCTCTCTCTCTCTTATTATCATCCCTAAGGAGATTTAGAAACTACACTACGATATTTCATAGCAGGTATCAAATTGAAATGCACAAAAAAATTACATAAATTTATATGCTGAAGACTTCTAATGTTCCAAAACTACCATCAAAAACTGGGACAGACATAAATTGACTTCAAGAGCATGGATTAATTTTCTTTTCCTACATTTCCTCTCATCTACTGCTTCCGCAGTTGCTTTATTGCTTTAAGCCATGAAAGGGCCTTTCAAACCCCACTAAACCGTGAATTACTTACAGTATATAATTACCTTCTCATTACATACATATCTGAATCAACACAAATACCATGGGATTTGATTACGTAAGTTCTAGAAACTAATTGTCAAATAATATTAAATTTGCGCGTATTGTCAATCTGATTATGAGTTGGGGATAATACCGTCCTATGTCAACTGAACGTAGCTGATTGTCAGCTTAATTATCAGCGAATAGCACGCAATATTATGCAATTATTGATGTATTTATTAGATGGTATAGATCATAGATAATGATTATTAGTTTGTTTCCAAAGTTGTAGGGTTCCAAAAAGTATGTAGGCTTATAATTCTTGGTCTTCCGGTCATTGCCGGCCTTGACAGATATTTATGGTTTTATGTGATAAGCAGGCAAACTAGACGGATCACCTGATCATACGTGATCACCGCTACCCATGGACGGCAGTAACACCAGCCTGGGATGTTACTAACGCGTTGCCTGCTTGGAAGGAAGTATTAGACCCGCTACACAGGGAAGAGAAAGAACGAAGGGAAGCGGTACATTGCCAAAGCAACTGTCCCAGTTGTTTGCAGTTGCAATAATGTCAGCAACTGACCCCAGATACACCAATAACATACCGCTTCAGGACGGGAGACAGAAGAAGAACAGGGTGGGGGATGGACGAAGGACGGGGAGAAAAAGAGGAGAACTGGCTCTCAAGCCCCCAGCCGGAAGACAACGAATTGGCAGCTGATTCAAGCAAGAGTGTGGTAGCCAGCTAGACGGGCTTCACAAAAGATAATAATCCTTCCACGAACCGTTACCACCGAGCAGCTGACTTCTGTACACCTTTTACGACACCCTGGTAAACCAGCATGGGATTGGGGTTTGTACTCTAAGCCGCACCAATACGGCTAGAAGTCGTGCCCCACGCGTGGATTAACATCAATTCCCGCACACCAACATCTGCCAAGGAATAATCCAGAAGCTACCGTTCACTGCCGGCCAGATATTTGTGTGCGTACATAGAGATAGAAGCTAGAAGAAGGTTCTTTAATTTCGTTCTGAATTCATCTGAGAGGCTGATACTTTTGATTACTATCATACATGTCATTATAACAAGCTACATATTTGATAAATTGTCAAGTATCTAACGATACTCTCGAAGATTCGTACGTTAAGGAAAGTTTTGGGGAATTTACATGGTATCATTAATGATCAGTGATTAATGATACAAATGTTGATATGAGTAATGATGGCGAACTGACAACTCGATTTGATATCAACCAAATTCGGTCGCGAGTAGATTTGATTGTTGTGGGGTGACCAAATTGTGCGATTTTCCTCTTTGTAATAAGTTCACGTACAAAATAATTTGTTTGGGTAATTTTAGGGCAAATATGGGTAAAATTTGGGTTTTGTTAATTGTTTTTTTTTTTTATATTGTCACGTCGGAAAGGGGTTAAATTATTAAGAGAAATCGTAGAAGTCACACCTCTAGGCTGAGACATCACTTCTACATATGATTTCGAAGAACGAATTTTTTTTTTCGAAAGTTTTATTTTATGTGTAAGTTTAGGTACAAAGGTTTAGGTTTAGGTACGAAAGTTTAGGTACACATTGTTAATTAAATCGTAAATTTCTAGTACTTTAAAATTACTGCACAAGGAATATATTTTGTGGTTTGTCATTTTGACAACCAATTGCAGTGGTCAAAAAAACATTTTTAAAAATATAACTGCTTAATATTTCCTCAAAAAATGCGTCACCTAACCCGCGAATGCTTAACAAAAAAATAATACAATATTTATCCATTACAGTGATTGCGTTCCCAGTTCCCACTCATAAATCAGACGAGCGACATCCGAGTGTATGACAAATGGCCGCAGAAACAAGAGACGTGCGAATAAATGATGTGTGAAACTGGAGCCTCGTGTTTTGAACACTACTAGCGTTTATTTATTTTATTTATTTACTTATTTATTTTTTATACAATTGCATGAACTACGGTAAGTTTACAGATGTACTTTACAAATTATTAAATCCGCCAAATTCCGCCTGGTAAGGCATGCAAAAATGTTCTGAAATTAAGCATAATTCTATTCCTTATTCTAATTGTTAAGTAAGTTACATTAATAAATTAATTAAATAATTGTATCATGTCATAAATTTAAAACCAATTATTATATTAAACCATATTATATTAGATTATATCATTAAATTAAGTAAAATTACATAGCAAGTCAAAAATATTTTTTTAAGTATTTTTTTTTCTCTTTAAAAAAATATCTGACGTACATATATTGATTGTAATGTTAGATGTAGTGCAATTTTTATTGTAAATAATCAACAATATGATATAGGCAAAATTATTCTCTATCAATTAAGTTAATAAATCGATAAATTTCAAAATTTGCGTTAATTAAAGTTATGTTACCTAATTAGAAATGTAATGTTTTTTACGTGAACATATTTTAATATTATTAATATTTATAAACAATAATAATTTTAATTATAACATTAATATGTAAAATCCTAATCTATCAACTTATTCGAAATTCTAGAACTGCTTTCTTTATAAAACGCTGCGCGTAATACTTTACAATAAACGTAACGCAAAATTTTCAACCAAATTAAATTAATCAATACACCGTTAATCAGATGTTGTAACTAAAAACTATGCGTCACCAAACCCGTAAATGCTTCCGAAAAAGCTATTCATTCAATGATCGCAATGTTTCCTTGTTAACCCTTAACGTTATAAAGAAAAATTCCCAGATAACCGTATCTTCGACAACTTTATCCATATCTCCGTGTAACAGTTCCTAGTCACGCGTTAAACCGATCTACGGGGATAGGTACCCTGCAGGGACCTGTTACAGCCTGGTAATTGTACGAATGAATTTTATGGGACGGTCCTGCCCAGTGGGAGATGTAGTGAAGAAGGAATAATATGAATTTAAACAACATAAGGGTTAATTTTATTAACACGGAACACGTCTCTTTGTTTAGGAAATATTTTTGTACTTGTGTTTATAGATCATATATTTTTATGGCCTATTCTGGAAAACGAAATGTCGAATGACTGAAAGTAAATTGGATTGAAGGAAATAATTTCAGGAACGGTCTTTTTTTAACTTAGTAAACCTAGAGCACATTCCACTAGACTATTCTGTGGACTAGTGGAAATGTTAGGCCAACCCGAGTGCCGAGAGTTTGCTATGACACTCGAAGGCCTCCGACATAATATAACGGTAACAACTGACATGTTTTACGTGCTCTTCAAAGCAAGGAAGTGTTCAAGAATTGTTTGCCACTACCGGTCACCCATCCTACCGACCGCGCCCAACTTTGCATAACTTTCCCGAACACTTACGATCAACACAAGACGGGCTACGACGTTGATTACATTAATAAGCTTCTACTCATTGCTGGCCCACTTCTGAACAATGAGTGACTCATAAAAAGGCTTAGGGCATACTCCGCCACGCAGCTTCGTGCAGATTGGCGTACGATGACATCAATTATACTCAAAATACGACGACCAAACCATTTACAATTAAAGAACAACACTATGTTATGGGTACTCACGATTAATTGCGCGGATATTTCGAGCCAATTGCACGGATTATGATCCCGGCTGAACTGACCCCGCTGAACAGTCAAAAACATGTATCGTGAGTACCCGTGACGTAACATAATATAATGTACACAATGATTAGTCGAGTTTAATCATAATCAACTGTGATACTATAGCACTATATAAATCTGATCCACCAGCTTTCCATTACGGAGTAAGGTAACTAGAAACCTAGACTGGCGATGATTAACGACGTGCCGGCGATGACAGCCGAGAGGTGAGGATAGCCGTTTGTTATACAGGATGTTGCGGAAAATTGGATAGTTATTTTTTAAAAACAATTAAAAAAATATTTTAACAAAAATTTTATAATTATCTTCCTGTGGTCCCATCTGTG
>DWJZ01008033.1:0-11647 GCA_018249125.1 Asbolis capucinus
CTGAAGTAAGTTTTAAATAAAGAGACCATCTACACAAATCAGCGTATTCCTATCCCCAACCCTCTGCCGTAACAATATATTCATTTGTTTTCTTTAATATTTTTACGCGTATTTACGTACGTACGCAAACGATCGAGATTTTAAGTACCTTATAACTTAACGATGTACACGTGTTCACAACTCAATTTTTATAGAAGACCTAAAAAAATTATGTATTTTGTACATAATGATACTAATTTGGAAGACTGGGGCAACGGGGCGCAAATTAAATGATAAATAATTAATTAATTAAATTATTTAACTTATTAGGCACTTTATAAAATGAATAAAAACTAGGTATAGCCCGGTCGATGCTAAGTTGGGAATGTCCACGTGAAGTATTGGGTTGCGTTTCCAGGGCTTACCGGTAATCTTCATATGATATATTTTCTGTACAAGCCAAAAACGTGGTCTGTTTACTTGTATTTATTTATTTGTTGCATTGACAAAGTTAACAAGATTTCACATGACACACAGTAAATGAAATTTATAGAACGAGAGATTATTTCAGTGTTACTTCGATTTAAAATGCAATCCAGGAACAGAAGTTGGCTCATAGTCAAAATTGCAAATTATTTTTAATTTATTAAAATAAAAAAATATATAAGTTTGATATTACAGATTTTAATAATTCTAGTCAGTTAACTTAAATATTATACTGTGTGTCTATTATAAAATTTTCATACTCCACAATAACAAATAAAACACACGCCCATCAGAGTTGAACTAGCATTTATCTGTCACATAAATGCATCCATCCTTTTGAAATCATAACGACTCCTTAATATTATGACAACAGTCTTAATATGCTAATAGAAGTACGACCTAAGAAAAGAGTACATTTTTATTTATAAATGTGCCTATTTATAATAACTCAATAAACATAACGTAGGTTACGGCTCATTTCATTGAATATTCAAGTGACAAAATGCAAATATTCGTACCAAACAGAACCCAGCTCATAAACAATATAATGAAATTCGTTGAAACAAGAAAGTGGCAAATTATGCGGCGAATAAACAAATGCAAACCAACCTGAATCATAACAGATACGAGTATGCTAATTTGAATCATTTGCCGATTCCTTGCAGCTTGGTGATGAGCGGAGCGGATTGACTGTATTTTACATGACTGCGCGGGAAAGAGAGTAATTTTTTCGAGCATAAATATGTACGTGACGAGTTAAGATGGCCTTCGTATAAATCACGGGCTACAGAAATTGTTAAACTGTGCCACGCGAAGAACTGCAACGGGCAGGTTCCGAGTTAATATCTAAAGGCTTTTCCACATCTCATTCGTCGATCAATAATGACATCTACAAGCAGTATCCATTTTGACATCTGCTGTCAACTCTACACCGTCAACTGTCGCTAATTCATCCAAGCGATATTGACGTTCGCTAGCGTAAAAATAATCCAGTTCCCACAGATTACAGCTCGCAGTTCTGTCACAGACTATAAACTACATCGGTTTTCTCTCAGGCTACCAGATGTGTGTGAATGTATGTCCATTTCTTTAGCATGGCCTACAGCACAAACATCTGGACGAATTTTGATATATGTATGAGGTGTTGTTGAATTTGTCGGAAAGAGAAAGTGTCAGTTCATCCATGAAATTAGCTAATTGGAGGTTACGTTTAGTTTGTGCACAGCGATACGTGGTACGGCGTGATACATTAGTCATGTATGATTTATTAGATCTTACTATCCATGTCGCTCCAAGGCAGGCAAGTAAGTAATGAAATAATTATTTTAGCGGCAGGATGCTAGTAGGTACTATATCCGTGATTTCTTCATTCTTGTCATCATACCTTGCAACGTTAAGTAAAGGCGAACATTTCGTATAAATTTTCGTAACTCCCTGAGCAAAATAATCGTATTCTCGCTTCATTTGTTCGCTTCCTTCGCATAATTTGCTATCTCCATGTAATGATATCGCCTAGATTTTGTTCTGGTGACGCAAGAGCTATCCATGGACTTTTTGCTGAAAAAATTCTGCACAGAAAGTTGGAATTCTTAGCGCAGCGGAACTATTCGATACGATATTTTTAATAAACTTAGGCATCTCGGCTCTTCAAGTTAATTTATATTTTAATTTTTTAAGCTTAACAAAGGCAACCTCCCATATAGCCCGTTGGTCTAGTGATTAGCAAGTCTGTCTGCTACGCTAAAGGTTGCGGGTTCGATTCCCAGCCAGGGCAAATTTTTCTGTGATGAACAGGAATAAGTTTTAATTACATTGCAATAATTTATTTAATAAAAGACACATTAGCATAAAATATTTGTATGTGTTTGTATGTGTAATTTCATTGGCACTTTCTGGTTCATGATTCCTTAACTTAGTTTTGAATATGAATTAAAATAAAGAACAATAACGGAAAAAAAACATTTAATAGTAAAAAGTACATGACAAAAATGTGTAAAAAACAGAACATTTACTTTAAAGCGTAGTTTTTTAACAGCTTATTAATAACAATAAGTTAACAATCCACAATTTAGTGTACAATATGCTAGCTTTGTTAAATACGTCAAAACTCATCAATTTCGTTAACGCCTTCTTGGAAGGGCGTGGGTCTCCACCAGGACAGTTGCTGTACATCATATTGCGATCACAATCCTGGAATAATACCATCATCATCATCATCATCACGGATAAAATATTGATAGTGAAATAAATAGTGATAAAAATAAATCATTCGAATAATGTATGGAACTTATTTTCATTACAGCAACTAAAGGCTCATTTTAATGACCTTTCTCGTCGGTACGTCTACGATTAAATTTTACAATATACTCATGAAAGTTGATACTATTATTTATAATTTCATACCTTATATGCCGAATAATCTAATATTGATACTGTTTATAATTTATACATTACACCGCCATCTAGAGAAAAACTTTGTAACTAATCATCTATAAAAAATCAATTATGGAATCGACTGGTCGCTTTAAGTGTACGTAATACCCACAAAAAATAGATGGCACTATTAACAGTATTACTTCAGGAAATAAGTGGTTACTTCAATATTTTCCAAAATAATATGAACTCGCATTTTTAAAGAAAACCGAATTACTTGATTACAATCCAAAAAATTATTTTAATTTTACGTTTAGTTTTTTTTTCTTTAACCTTATTAGATTCATAGTTAATTGCATGAATTGCGCGTAAAATGATATAAAATACCTACCCACCTGATACACAGCACCCTCTGAAATTATGACGGAAAACTTTTGCAAAGTGACAGCGTGTTCGTACGAACATTTTGCGGGTACTCCGAAAATAGTTTCCAGTGTACAGCGACGGAACTCAGCTCGCGCGCTGTTCAAATAAGTTATTGCATAATGACTTTGAGGTTTCTAGATGACAAAAATTATAATACACAGTTTAGATGCGATCCCTCGTCGTATCAATATTAATCTCCCAATGGAGACGTTTGTAGGTCCTCGCGGAAGGATGGACGGACGGACGAGAAGGAAGGAAGGATATGATTATCGTTTTGTAAAGTTCGTTTGGCCAGCTGTCACCCTCTTGCTTGAATGAACCGCCGAATAATCCCTCATCTGCCGTTTGGGGGCTTGAGAGCCAGTTCTCCTCCTTGTCACCCCGTCTTTCGGTCATCCTGCATCCCATTCTTCTTCTGTCACCCGTCCTCAGTTGTATGATGTGTCTGGAGCTGCTGTGGTTATTGACTCCAGTTGCTTCAACAATGTTGTGATTAAATGTCACTTGCAACTGGGGAAAAACATCTTGAAGAAACTGTAGTTTCGGGTTTTCCTCATAAAATACTCGAAATATGTCAAAGCCTTCCAATTGGCACTTGGCCAGCTTGGTAAACTATGGTCTCCAAACTCTGAAAGGACACCCGAGTCCAGTAGTGGAGCAGATATGGGTTGTGACGAGTTGACAAACGAGCAGAAGAGCTTGCCTTAAATCAGTTAGTACTTGGCTACGATCTCATCTGATGGTAAATGACGATGAAGTCTGGGGTAAAGCGCATTAACTTAGTAGACGCCTATTCACTTTTTCCTTGAAGACGTTTATATTTTATGTAATTAAACGGGAACACCGGCACGGACCAACTTATCCCAGTCCTTCGCGGTAAGGATGATAAAAGACGAGGTGAAGCGTGTCGTACTGGCGGGATGCTTACGACGAAGCGATGGATACCGGCCGTACGTCGGCTCGTTCGATGGTGGAATGGGGATGGGGGAATTAAAGCATTTGTTAAATTATGTAACATTCTTGATAGAATGTAGACATATTGACTTACGAAAGGGTTCTGATAGGAATACTTGATGGAACATTTCACTTTGCTCAGCATTTCCTATTTACATATGTGATCATTTGGCAATATTTAAAAATGTATCAACTTATCCTTTATTATCAACATAGAAAGATCTAGGGATAATATATCCCGAAGTCGTCGCAAAAGCTTTTCATAAGTTGTTGCAATTTGTTCCCGAGCAATTAGCACTCAGCTGAACCTAGACAAAGCCTTTATAAATAAATGGAATTCTCACCAACATAAGCTGAAATGAGTATCATAGTGTGTCCATTCGTGAGTGGTATTCTTCTCTTGCTCGACAAATTTTTTGAATACTTGGTAGCAGGTTTCCCACTCCCTGGATCTGTTTTCCACGCACTTAGTTATGTCTAAATATTCTAGAAACAGAGACCGTTACTATATATTACTTTTAAATACCAAGCCATTTTAATGTGAACGTATAATCCTCATCATTATAAATTTTATATATGCAAAAGTAACTTTGTCTGTCTTTACACGTCTCAAATACTGAACAAATTTTGTTAAAACTTGATGCAGAGGTAGAAAAGAAGAATAAAAAAACAGGTTCAAACTAAATAAGTTAAAACTAAATGAGCTGTTTTATTGTTGTCATATACCAAAAAAGTAATGTGTGCGTATTTTTAGAAATTTCCATAGTTATGTTTCGCAACAACAATCGCAGTGTAGTGACTATTATTTGCTTAAAGAGAAGGTCATACAACTTAATGAGTTGTTGTACAAGACAATTTAATACTCTTCGATGTCCAGTGCTGGGCATAGGTCTCTCCTAATTTGCGCCACACTGACCGATCCTGAGCCCCTTTTTTCTTGTTAATATTATGCTAAATATGAAACTCGAGCCTAGTAATATTGATGATGATAAGAAGTTTATATAAAGTCCACTCACGTGTCAGAAACCATTCGTCGTCACAAATGCTCTTAATGACGTGAATGTGGCCGTTAATGCCTTCCTCATTGAAATGGTCCGGAGTGATGTCCTTGCACTCTGAGTTCCAGTCTATAGCGCAATTAACAAGATGCTTAATTGCTCTGAAAATAGAATTCAATTTAGAACAGACTTTTTGATAGGAACTCTACTGAGTTTATGGTAATAGCGGCTGCATAGAAGTAATCCTAATAATATTACGTGAAAGTTTGTGAAGATGTTTGTAAATCCTTTAAGATTTAAGATGACACTTGGCACATTGATAGACCACATCCAGGAAATGTATATCGGATAGATTTTATCCCGATTGTAGGTTGCCCCAGATGCAAGAATATATAATGTTTTGTATGTTTTAATGTTTTTCACATATTTGGTACATGATACATATTTGACAAATCCCTTAAAATCCATACTAGAATTATAATGTGAAAGTGTGTATGTTTCTTCACTTTTGTATGTTTGTCCGTCTTTCACGTCAAAACATTTTTAAGTGAAGATAGTCGACAGTCTGGAGAATGACATAGGCTAATTTATGTCGACATTGGTACCACGAGGAGCCGCGGGCGAACCCTAGTTATTCATATTCCTTTAAGCCAATTTAACTTTCAGTAAGCATAGTACTGTGCACAATATTCTTGGTCAATCAATATATTAGACAAGGCAAGGTCGAGGGGAAAGGACCTCAGGGGAGAAGTCCCATACCGTGGACCGATCAGCTCCGCACCACAATAGGTGGCAAAGTTTTTGAGGCCATACACGCAGCTGGCAATTGGGACAGATGGCGCAACCTCATCAAAAAGAAGGTTATCCGTGGAGCGGGTATCCTCAGCATTGAGGATGGAGAAGGAGGAGGATGTGCAAGATTCTACAGATATAAAGTTTTGAATATGCAATTCAAATTCTAGTGCACAAAATAACTTAGAACGTAAATAATTTCGAAAGATCAATATTATTACTTTGTATTTCGCTAGACAGTGTCACTGTAAAGAATAAATTTAAGATTTTATTCGTTGTGGAACTTCGCGAATGTAAATTGAGACGACGTCATGTTTATTCATGACTTTTTGTTTCGTTGGATTGCCTTCACAATTATTGAGAAAGCCATTCGGATCAATGACAAACTGACATACGTAAATCTTTGTTGTATTCGATTTCTTAACTTCCCGACCTATCCTATTAATAATACGAATGTTTGAGATGTTTGAATGTTTGTCTTTCTTCGTCCTCGTTCAAAAGATTCTCAGACCTACTGAATGTGCAAATAAAATTTCATATAAGTCAGTCGAACCGTTTCAGAGGAGTATGTTATCTCACATAGTGACACGAGAATTTTATATGCAAGATTAAAATAAGTTTATATAGTTTCTATATTTTATTTTATCTTTAATTTTATACCAATCATATCTAGTTACGGCCAGTCCGTACATGATACCTACCAATCCGCACTTGACCAGGCAGATAATGGCTCCATTCGGAAAGGACA
Organism: Asbolis capucinus; assembly: GCA_018249125.1. NCBI lineage: Eukaryota > Metazoa > Arthropoda > Insecta > Lepidoptera > Hesperiidae > Asbolis > Asbolis capucinus. The sequence goes on from DWJZ01008033.1 coordinate 6,757, forward strand.
CCCAAGACCAGTGGTACAGTTAACAGTTGCAATGATAATTATTTTTGAATCTCACTATTGACAGGCCGGTTGGTCTAGTGGTTAGTGAACCTGACTACTACACCGGAGGTCGTGGGTTCGATTGCCACCCAGGTCAAACTTTTCTATGATTAGCAGGAATGTTTGTTCTGCGTGTCTGGGTGTTTAATAGAAATATCTATTTAAGTTTGTATTTAAACGTATATGTGTATGTTTATCAGTTATCTGAATACCATAGTACAAGCTAACGCTTAGTTTGGGTTCAAATGGCCGTGTGTAAGTAGTCCAAAGATATTTATTTATTGTTTATTAATTTATTCTTTCATTAAAATTGGTTTAAAAATAAAATAATCTTTGACCCTTTGCACCAAAGCGACATGAGGTCATACTCAAACTACTTTAACTACTGAACTTTATTTTTGCAAAACATTATATTATAATACTACGATGCAATACGAAGATATTGCAAAGAAGGCAATGCGATATTCGAAATTTGAATTTAAACAAGTTCTACATTCAAAGTTTTGTCAAAGGGAAATCTAAACGGAAAATTGCTTCGACGAAAATATTATTTGTGAAACTGAAATTTGCGAGAGTATTTCAGAAGCAACTTGAGGGACCAATTCCGCGGAATACAACAAACGTCGTCGAAGTATTCAGCCCGGTGACTTGTTTCGATTGTAAGAGATCGTAAATGTTAAGAAACAGCGGGTACATTGAAAAAAAATCTAAACTTTCTGTGATTCGTTGTGCTAGACACCTACCAGCTATTTTCAATCTTAATTTTCTTCATATCTCTTCAAAGAAATTATGTACGTAACTTATTAACTCTTCAAATATCAGTAGACACGATAAAGTAACCTAACTAGAATTTAATATGTGCGAGAAAAAGTTGTGGTTGTAAAACTAAAACTCACTCTTATATCATTTGGCTCTTGGCTCGAGTTCACTTTAATCTAAAGTTAGAACTAACAGACTGAGGAGAGCGAAGTAAAGTGGCTGGTTAAAAATGAAATGTTGCCTACGTGAGTACATGGATTACTAACTTCAAGTACAAGTTCCATCATCAGCTAGTAACTATAAAGAACTAGGATCCACATGCTGCTTCACCAGCGTCGTATCTAATTAAAAAGTAGCCTATAACCTTTTTGACAGGCCCGTTGGAGTAGAGGTTAGTGAACCTGACTGCTACACCGAAGGTCGTGGTTTCGATTCCCACCCAGGTCAACATTTTCTGTGATGAACAGAGGAATATTTGTTCTGTATGTCTGGATATAAATATCTATTTAAGTATGTATTTAAAAATATATCTTGTATTTTTATCAGTTGTTTAAACACCACAGCACAAGCAAATGCTTAGTTTGGGGTCAGATGGCTGTTTGAATTGTCCTAAGATATTTGTTATTTATTAATCTGTCTTGTGCCAAATTTCCATCAGATGCGTTCAGTAGTTTTGGAGTGAAGGTGTAATAAATCCATTCATTTGCACAAACTTTCGCATATATAATATTAGGGCCCACTCGCAGCTTCACCCGCGTGTTATATAGATAAATAGCAGTGTATCTTCTATCTCTGTGATAGATATCCCTCAGATCTGTTTAGTAGTTTTTGCATGAAAGAGTAACATCCATCCATCCTCAAGAATTTTGCATTTATAATACTAGTAGGATTTCTTTAACCTGTTAATAGCCTACTCAGCATATGTGTCCCCATGACTGAGGAGATAGGCCTCCTCATGACTGGTAGATAGGTCTCCTCATGACTGAGGAAAACTTGAGGACGCTCCATCACCCGCTGCAGAGTTGTGGAGAGGTTTGTGGCTATACTAAGTGTCAGAAGTTTTATGTCACACGATGATCTTTGATATGGCTTAAGTTCTGCTACCTGGCATTAATAACCGTGATTGACGGCTTTAGGTGCCCACAAAAGCATGTAAGCGCTCAAAATTAGCATTCAAAAAACAAAGTTTATTAAAAATGTTTAAAAACACAACCTTTCATTATAGATCCATAATACAAAGAAATACACAGAACTTCATAACAGTATTGTTAACCGTTGAGGACTTCTCTTGGCTTGAGCTAATCCTGAACATAGTATCAAGTCATGCTTGTCATAAAAATGCATTGTCATCAGGATGGAAACTTTATGCAAAATTTCCGAACCGTAGTGTAAGAGGAAGTGGGTCTAATTAAGCAAGATTTGACCCTAACTAACAAATATACTAATATACTAACATACTGATATAATTCTGTCCCCAACCTCCTACCGACCGAGCTCGCTGTTGCTTAGCTTAGTTAATCGCTTAGTATCGACGTCCACCGCCGGGCTATAAGCGCTTCAATTGATAAATAATATTACTAGCTTCACACTGCTAGTACGACCCGTACCTTATTAACAAAAGGGCAAGTTAGGACTACTTTTAAAGCCCCTATTTGGCTAATCTGTACTAATATTGGAAAGAGGAAGTTCTTGTATTTTTGTAACGAAAAAACTCATAAACTATTTTACCGATTTCCAAATTTCTTTCACCATCAGGATGTTACATTACTGCTTAGTAATATTGACTATTTATACGTAAGCGGTGATAGCCTAGTGGCGCGTGTACATAAGTATTCGGTCTTCACTCGGGGGGTTTGGGTTTGAATTCCAAGTCGCGCACTTCTAAATTTTCGGAGTTATGTGCGTTTTAAGCAATTAAATGTTACTCGATATAACGGTGATGGAAAACATCGTGAGGAAACCTGCATGCCGGTGAGTTTGCAAAAACTCAAAGGTGTGTGAAGCGTGGTGGAATATGGCTTTAACCTTCTCTTTCAGAGACCCATGCTCAATAGTGGGCCGTGATAGGTTGAGAAGTTGAATATTGACTATGTATATGGCAAGAACGGAAGACAGCAAAATATTTCTCCTACTGTTCGATTGGTAAGCGAAGAATATATATTTTTTATTATTAAATATTTGTGATAAAATGGGAACATCCCCAGTGCAGCCGTAGCCAATTAAATAGGCATTATTAGGGATAAATAAAAACCTCGAAGACAAGAAAAACAAAAGGAGGATGATGACCGAAGGAAGGAGAGAAAAAGAGGAGAAAATAAATATGTTTCACTGACGACACTAAACACTACTAGCAGAGGATAGGTACAGCTTATGAATACAGTTAAATTATGTACAAAGTTACGTGTTCAAAAGTTAGTGTTGTACAAGTTTTAAAATATTTACGTTTAATTTAATTAAAAGTTGAAAATGGTCTCTAAGTAAGACAAAATTACTGAAGGTGAGATGAAAGCTTTTAAGGCGGGACCTATTTATTTAGACATTAAATTAGTTTCAAGGGATTATCAAGGGACGTGAATATAGCAGATAAGGCTACAAAGCCAGTAATGTAAGGAAGATTAATATATAGAAGTTATATTAAAATAAGGTATTATTTAAAATAATGTTATATCGCCGGCTACCCACGGTACTGATTATAATACGAGCAAATCTAGGAATTAAGGTATGTTGTAGGTTAATGAATCGATCAAGGTTTAACTAAATAACAAAGTTGTATGCGTTATTAATAACTAGCTGATCCGGCAGATGCTCTTTTGTAATGTATTACCTATTTTACAATTTGAGCTAGACAAATAATTGTTTATATTGTTTTAAAATATATTTTCTGCCATGTCGTTGCTACTACTAAATCATCAGATACCACAGAAATGTATTTTGCCTATATTTTTAACCTACTACACGAAGACATCAAAACATGAAGAATTGTTAAAATTACTCCACTCGTTAAGCTTTAACTTAAGCAAGACTAAAAAGCAGACTGGGCACTAGATATTAATTGGTCAACTTTCCTTAAAGACATTGACAACACCAGGGGAATTACTTATGCAACGGTATTAACGTTGGGCGATCTCATTTTACACCTTTGAACAACGTCACCTAAGAATATCACAATGTTAGAGGAAGCACGAATGCAGCGTCGGTTAGGCGATCTCTTTTACACCTTTGAACAACGTCACCTAAGAATATCGCAATGTTAGAGGAATCACGAATGCAACGTCGGTTAGGCGACCTCTTTTACACCTTTGAACAACGTCACCTAAGTACATTGCAATGCTAGAGGAATCACCAATGCAACGTCGGTTAGGCGATCTCTTTTACAACTTTGAACAACGTCATCTAATGACATCGCAATGTTAGGGGAATCACCAATGAAACGTCAGTTAGGCGATTTCATTTTACACCTTTGAACAACGTCACCTAAGGACATCTCAATGCCTGAAGAATCACAAATACAACGTCGATTAGGCAATCTCCTTTACACCTTTGAACAACGTCACCTAAGAACATCGCAATGTAAGACGAATCATCAAAGCAACGCCGGTTGGGTAATTTAATTTTACATAAATAAAACGCATGTCATAATATATATATAACCTTCACTCCACATGTTGAATCGATCACCGTTTCCCACATTGTGACTCGTATGGACAAATAATTACGGGGCTACCCCCTACCACCATATCCCGTGGACACATGAGAAAACACTTGGGGCCGTACGCTTTACAGAGATATTAATTAATTATTTATTTTACTTGTGTATTCAACATTTTTAACGCGGTGTAGATATAAGCGAGAATATAAACAGACGTAAAGAGAAAGAGAAGGATAGCGTGAAGAAGAAAGAGAAAGGAGAGGAATAATATATACTGTAATAATCCTTAATAATATTATAAATATATGCCCAAATGGCTTGAGGGAATTGAAAAAGGAGATGAAACATCAAACCTATGACTTTGAACTTATAAATTTCAATACAGTCAATACTTTAACATTGTTATAAAAAAGCTAAGGAGTTTTTTCGTCCTTTCTTAAATAA
>DWJZ01008034.1:0-11646 GCA_018249125.1 Asbolis capucinus
ACTCCAGCGTTTGTAGCCATCGATTGCGATGAACAGCCATCTACGACTACACGGAGAAACCGACCGCTCAGGAAGTCCCCTACCCAGCGGACCAGGCCAGGAGATATACCGTAGGCCGGAAGCTTGCTTAAGAGGCTCGCGTGCCAGACCCTATCGAAGGCCTTCGAGACGTCGAGTGTAACGGCGAGGGCCTCGCCCCATATGTGGGTGGCATACGCTAGAAGGTCCCCAGTCGATCGATTTCGGCGAAATCCGTATTGTCGATCGCTGAGCAGAACTAATGTAAAGTATTATATACTTGATGCAAATTCGATCTGGAATTTTATCCATACAATTATATGATCCTGCAACGCTAAAATTTTAACAACCACTATAGATAATACGATTATAAATAAAATTTAAAATGAATTTTTATAATTCACGTATCACTTCTGATGCTTCCCTGAAATATCTGTTGAGGACCACTGTCTTAGAGAGTAAATCCTACTGGGTTGATACTTCTCATATTTTTAAAGTTACCAATCTATACAAATAAAGAAAATTGGACTGTCCGTTTGTCATTTGTAAAAATCGCATTTTACTAAATTATGTGTAGATACACGGTACATACACCAACAACATATTTTTAAATTTTTGTCTATCTGTTTGTTCCGGTCAAACTCTGGAACGGCTGGGCCGGTTTTGACGGGACTTTCACTGGCAGATAGCTCATGTAATCATGTGAGCGGTTACTTTTATTTTAGCTTTTTAAAATATAAGTCATCGTAAAATATGCGAAGTTGTTCACTGCGTAACGTATTTAACTCGCCGGCACTGCTCGTATTTTCGTATGTAAAATATTGTATATTCCCGCACTTTGAGTTCCTTGAGTCGCCGCTGATATGATTTAAAACAATCATCCATAGTCCGAAAAAATATTTATCACATACATCTTATGGGAATCAAACCCAATACCCGTTGACCTCTAGGCAGATCCCCTACCAACTAGGATACAAGGTCAACCATCCAGTGCAAAACAAGTAGCAATTAAATTACAATCTAATCATCGAATTAACTCAATTCCAGGAAATGAAATTACTGTCGCTAATTATAATAATTCCTCTGATATGTTCTGTGAGCGCATATCAGGATACGCGTAGGTTTAAAGGAAACAATTCCTTTCGTAAGGAGAACGGGGATATTGAGCGGAAATATGCTCCAAATTGGGGAGATTTGGACAAGCGACCTTTAGCAGAGTGGTACGACCGAGCTAAGATCGGCATTTTCGTGCATTGGGGACTGTACGCCGTTCCGGGGTATGGCTCCGAGTGGTTTTGGAATCATTGGATCGGTAAGTGGAAAAACTTGGCAAATATGGCCTTCTTAAGGGCCTCTTATGCAGAAGAGGTCTGGAGAATACTCTACGACGCTGCTTCAGTGAAGATAGCTGGCTGGTTAGTGGCCAACACAAGTGTCGGATGCCTCTTTATGTAAAGTCGGACGGCATTACGTGACCGAAGCCCAAAAAAAATGTGAATTTTTCGCCAACAGCGTATCCATTTGTAACTGCACCCTTTGTTGCTAATCTCGACCGTTAGCTTACAAGCAACACAAACGGTTGGGCCATGGGCACTTTCATGTGGAATATTATTCGGTTGTAAATAGGAACTACTGCAATGATTAATCATTCAAATTAGAAAGAAAGAAACATTTATTCCGCCATTAATAAAATTACATAGTACACATTTGTTTATACAAAAATAATAGCAAAAACTAACAAAAGAACTAAATTGGAATAAAAACAAGAAATAAAAATATTAATAAAAAGTATGCAAGTAGGTACTATGCAGTCTGACGGAAACGGTTGCACTCAAAGTTTCGGTGTGGATAGCCACACCCTCTGGTATTATGCACAACCGTCAGTGTTGTCGCGTAGTTCCGTCAGACGGAAAGTGGATGGTATACATATGTGTGAGACAAGAACGATTCATTAAATATAAGAAAAATCTTGGTGAAGACAGCACCAAATGCCAACTAACTATTCTCGATGCAAATTTATTTTATTTTCAGGAGGAGACAAGAAAATCATAGAGTTCATGAAAAATAACTACCCTCCGTGGTTCACGTACCAAGAGTTTGCCCCAATGTTCAAGGCGGAGTTGTTTGATCCTGACTCCTGGGCAGCTTTGTTTCAAAAAGCGGGTGCCAAGTAATATTTCTTTTTGAATATAAGAAAGTTTCAAATATTTTAATTACTTTAATTTGCTGTTATTATGACTAGTTCATCCACTGTGGCAGTAGGCAATGGTTATACGAAAAAAATATATTTATCTATGAAATTCTGTTATACTAGGGGCACAAAGGGCACGATCCCGGTAGCCCCAAATTAGGTCATTAGGGTCTCCTAAGAAAGATCGCGAAATAAAAAAAAATTGTAAAAATATAATGGTCAAGGGTCTCAACTAGATGTGCCAAGGGCCCCTGTTTAGGATGGAATTTTACTTAATGTTAAAATTCTTTGGTACCTACCAATATTTTTACATTAAATAAGTTAGCATTTGACTACGGTCCCAACTGCTGGGATACAAAATTGTATTTTTAAGGCGGAAAACTTGTAGGAATCGATAAAAATCTTTAGAATAAAAACATTCTACAATGTTCAGGTACGTCGTTCTCACGACCAAGCATCATGACGGCTACACGCTGTATCCCTCAAGACGTTCCTTCAGCTGGAATTCAGTAGAAGTTGGTCCACATCAAGATTTAGTTGCTGACATCGCTAATTCCGTCAGGAAAATGGACTTGAAATTTGGTGTATACCACTCCTTATACGAATGGTTCAACTCGATCTATATGGAAGATAAAGAGAACAATTTTACTACCCAGATGTTCCCGAAGACGAAACTCTGGCCGGATATTAAACAGCTGATCAATGATTATAAGCCCTCTGTGTTATGGGCGGATGGAGACTGGGATGCGTTGGATACCTACTGGAATTCTACTGATCTTCTAGCTTGGTTGTACAATGACAGTCCAGTGAAAGATGAAATTGTTGTTAATGACAGATGGGGTAGGGGATCATATTGTCGTCACGGTGATTTCTACAATTGCGCTGATGCATATAACCCTGGTATTTTTTTATCTATTCTAATATTATATAGATTAAAGTTTTGTTTGTTTGAAGAAAATATTAAGCCGATTTGAAAAAATGTTAAACCATTAGAATCCTACATTATCCTTTATGGCCATAGGCTATAAAATATTTTTTAAAACTTTATAAGTCCGTATAAAAACTTAGATAATGTAACCCAAATTGCTTATATCGCGTATGCTGCGGAGATTATTGACAATAGATCAAAGTGATGTACTTTAGTTTTATAGAGGACATCAGTATCTACAAATAAATCTGCGGCATTATATGTCTAACTGTTACAGTTAAGTTACAATAAGTACTTTTTTCTGGTAACCGTTTCTTCCGAAATGATGCGAGGGCTGTTTCTGATTTTTACATATTTTGTTTAACACTTCAAATATTATTAATATTCATTACAACCAATTAGGTACAATGGGTGTACTTAGGTTGAACGTAGAATGTTTTTAAACTTTTTGTTAGTTCGTTGGTAATTCAACAAAGATTTATAAGTGTATATTCATACGAACAGTATTTTGACCACTTACAATCGCCACAAACCAATGAGCTATGAAAGCTACATAATAGTATACAAATGTTATATGATGTACATATTTATACACATATAAATATGAATATCTATTTATCAGTTTCGAAATTGACAAATTGTTTTTGTCTCTTCATACGACTTTAAAAATATACCTGTAAATAGGATATGAAGTATGAATAAAAAATACACCGTAAAATTATGTTTCACAGGTGAACTTCAAAACCACAAATGGGAAAACGCGTTTCCCATCGACACCAAATCTTGGGGCTACAGGAAAAACATAAATATTTTCGAAATAATGAATATTAACAGACTCATTAAGGAAGTAGTGACTACCGTCAGTTGTGGAGGTAAGTGTTTTATTTATTGATTCATAGCAAAATGTTAAATGTAGTTCATACATACAATCACGTAATGACATGCAAGACCTAAAAGTTCTTAACCTATACTTTTCATCTATCGCCTACTCGTTCTAGTCGCCTAGTCGGTAATCGTATCCTAGACCCCACGCAGGCAGGATCACTAGAGCCAGTGTAATATAAAATAACACGAAAAAGATTCACTAAAAGTTTATTTCATATCATCCAATGTTAACATAATTACATAACTAATCATATAAAATACATCACTAACTAAACGAATTAGGTATGTGTAATTTTAATCTCTATCGTTTATTTAAGTTATAAAATAAATAATTAATTACTATGTGCATAAGTTTTACAAGATTTAAAACCTTCGAATAAGAATGTTGATCAAATTTTATATTGTAGTTTTGTAAGATCGTATTCAAATTAACGATTCACGGGTTACAGGCAACGTCCTTATCAACGTTGGTCCTACCAAGGAAGGCACTATAGCTCCCATATTCCAGGAAAGGCTAATATCCTTAGGTGACTGGCTCGAAATAAACGGAGAAGCTATATACGCCACCTCGCCCTGGTACCATCAGAATGATTCCGCAAATGGCGACGTTTGGTACACATGCACCAAGCCTTATTACGATGGAAACCAACCTACGGCTGTACCAAAGATGTCAGATAATATTACGGCCGTTTACGCAATTTTCCTCAAGTGGCCAGCCAATAACATTCTAAGAGTGAGAGACATCACTTCTTATCTACGGAGCGACAATCGGAAGATAGTGTTGATGGGCAATAACGACACTTTAAATGTAAGTCAATGAGGTTAAGTGTTTGTTGTTGTATTTGGGTTAATTTAGAAACAATACATAAGATATGTACCTATGTCGTCGTAAGTATAAGTACATGGAATATGGGCTTAAACCATTTATGGGCCCTTGAGCTCTATAGTTTGGGGCCCTTGACCATTATTTGTACTACGATTATTACCTATAAATAAATGGAGTATAGGCCCTTCTTCATCTTTGCGGGGTCTCAGAGCACACAATAGCTTGGGGCCCTTGGCGATGTAATATATTTTGTCAAATTATCCTATTATCCTCCACCATACCGCATTGGAGCAACATAGCGGCTTCCTCCGGTCTTCTAAACCTACTGCCGCCAATCTACAACAAAATGTTTCTATGACATTATTTTTAGACAGATCGGTTGGTGTAATGGTTAGTGAACCTGACTGCTACACCGAAGGTCGTGGGTTGGATTCCCGCCCAGGCCAAACTTTTTTCTGAAGAACAGAAATGTTTGTTCTGCATGTCTGAGTTTAAAAATATTTAAGTATGTTTATCAGTTGTCTGATCACCATAGCACAATAGTGGGCATTGAAAGGCTGATGGATGGATGGATGATAAAAAATATTCATAAATAAAGATAACATACATGTTGTTAACATCCATGGGTTACGATGTTCACTTACTATCAAGTGACCCGTCTGCCTTACCTGCTTATCACAAAAAAAAGCCATCAGACGTTTAGCTATACTAAAGCGAATTGGATCTTATGAATATTTCCTTATTTTTTCAGTGGTCTTCCTCCGGTGACCTGACAGTAATACAACTTCCAGATAGATTTACGGTAAAATCGCTTCATGCGTGGTCCATAAAAATAACTACAACCAGTTGATCTAAGATTATGTTAATTTAATTATTGGTAATTGAAATATTGTCTACCGTTAGTGATTTTCTAATTATTACAGAGTAGTTAAATCGTATTTCTTACAAAACTAACCTATTTACTACTACATGTGGTGCAAATTCGAACTGGAATTTTAAGCATGCATATTTGACAGATAAAAAATAGAGATCGAATTACACAGAGTATAGACGCTTCAGGTAATTCTGCTACAATAATATTCAGTAGGCAAGCGGGGCGGTAAGATGCGTCATAATATTGCGGCGTGATTGGTCCATTTAGGTTATAACAACTTAGTCACAAATATAAATATCGATTGTATAGTCTGTTGATCGTTGTATACCGATCGAAGTGATCAACCATCAACTAGATGCCGCCTTCTCTTTTGGTGTTGATCGAAGCCAGCCCAAGAGAATAATTTTGTATATTACAAAACTTTTTTTTTCTTGTAAATACTATTTTATTGTAATGGGTACTCACGATCTTTTTCCGTTAATGTTGCGTTAACTGTCCAGCATGTCTCATGCAACTGCACCTATATCAGTAAAATTACAATAATCGTGAGTACCCGTTACATTTAAATATTTTAAGCAATGAAGTTAAAATCATACTACTTAGGATTGTGAGAAAGTTAAAAAACCAAATATTGTACAAATTATTTATTATTGTATAAAGCTAAAAATATTACAATTACATAACTAATAAATAAAATGGAGGAAAATATTTATTTTATTTGTTACTAAATTTCAAAGACCAAGCGTGTCTCGACGCTACAGAGTTTCTGTTCGGCAGGTGAATGAAGGCTATTCCTTTGTTAACCTTCCACTGAAACAAACAATGAATGAATGAAATTTTGATGAATGAATTGAATTTTTATTTTAGTTTTAGATCTATACTTGGTATAAATTGCATCTGGAATGTTTAATAACAAACCATTGCCTAGCAACCTGTGACAAACAGGAAAAATTTTTGATGTTTTATCAGTTGTTAACTCTTTTGTACCATTACATTTTTAAAATCAACAACTTGTAAATCATGCTATTTGCTTGTTGACAAATGAAAAAGTGTATTAAAACGAAGATAAATATATTATAAAAAAGTATAAAACAAAATACTTCAAATGTATACATGAAATTAAGGATATCAGAGTATAAATTTGTGAATGATGTTGTGTGTTGTAATTTTTGGTGTGACTGGTATGCCTATATTTATTTGTAGTTTGAACTTGTTTGTAGATCAATACATAGTTTAATAACAAATTTTCAAATATATAAAGAGTAGTTTAGTGGAAAAAACCTCGTTTATATAAGTTGGTGAAAACCCTACAGAAGATTTTATGGTTTGTTTACATTTATTCCGGATCAAAGTTGCACAGAGAATATATACTTACATTTAAAAAGGTACTATTATTGCCAAGCATCTGAACCGTATAAGTACCACTGCGAAGATAATTACTAATGTCTCCCAATTTGAGAACATCGTCAACGGGCCATCTCAGTAAAATTGCATAAATTGCTGTGACCTCCCTCTGAACAGGCAATGCTGTGGGTTGCAACCCATCATAAGAAATCTTGGTGCATGTGTACCACACATCACCGTTGAAGGTGTCATTCTGGTGAAGCCACGGTGATGTCCCATATATCGCTTCAGCATTAATACCGAGCCACATTCCTAGAGATAGCAGCCGTTCTTGAAATATTGGTGCGATGGTCCCTTCTTTCGTAGGCCCTATGTTGATCAAAGCGTTGCCTGGAAAGGAAATATAATCAAGTTTAATGAAAATATTTAGTTTTATCATTTGTATTATAATTACATATTGAGTGTGGGTTATCAGATATTTATCAGTTTTATTTACTTCAATATATTTTATAAATATTTAATAAAGCACACAAATTGACAAATTACAACAGCTCGCTATTGTTTCCTGGAGCAGAATTTTCCGAAAGTTTCATCTTATGATCAATCTGTCACTACTGAGATGGTTTGAGTGAAGGTGCATATAAAATCTAAGTACCCTCGATGAACTTGTACACTTAAAATTTAAATTACACATTAAAAATAAAACTTGACTACACCTGAATATTAAATTAAACTAAAGAACTTAAAGTACACTAAAAACTTAAATTCTAAATTTAAGACAATAAGACAAAATACAGATCTACATAATTAAAATATTTTCTGTAAAAAACTTTTAATTACCCCCACAGCTGACCGTAGATACAACTTCCTTTATCAGCTGGTTAATACTTAGAATTTCTTCTATTTGCATGTTTCTCCTGTAGCCCCATGACTTGGAGTCTACGGTGAATGCATTCTCCCATTTATGATTTTGAAGTGTCCCTGTGAATATAATTTTATTATAATCCTTTAATATTACTATGGGGTTATATTATATATCAGCACTACAGTTTCCTGTGTTTTAGGCGGCATGGATAAAATATAATATCACAAATACTACCGCAACCTGAGTACAAAAATCTACTCTGGTTGAGATATTTGTACCCAGGTTGCAATTGAACCTGGAACACATTGCAATGCAGGATACTAAGCTATAGGGTTGTACAGATCTGTGATATATAAAGTTCTTCATGAGATTTCTAATGAATTCTCATTATTTTTTAATTATAATTAATTGATTTCTCTTAAAAGGTATCTCACCAGGATTGTATCTATCTGCACAGTTGTAAAAATCACCATGGTGACATGGTATTCCAATACCCCATCTATCGTTCACAACTATTTCATCCTTCACAGGACTGTCATTGTACAGCCAGGCCAAAAGGTCAGTGGAGTTCCAGTATGCATCAAATGCTTCCCAATCTCCATCTGACCATATCACTGAGGGTCTGTAGTCGTTGACCAGCTGTTTTATATCAGGCCAGACCTTGTGTTGAGAATAATTACGATTAAGAAATAGAGACCGCTTATCCTCCAAGTATATAGGATTGTACCACTCATACAGTGAGTGGTAAACTCCAAATTTCATGTCATGGTCTCTAACAGCTTTGGATAACTCTCCAACAATATCTCTCTTTGGTCCGATGTCCACTGAGTTCCAACTATATGACCTTCTCGATGGGAACAATGTAAATCCTTCATGATGTTTACTTGTGAGGATGACATATCTGTAAATGTATAAAGTAAACAAGATATAACAAATAGATTTTACGAAAAACAATAATTGTTTGTTTTTAATATAAGAACAAAACCATTATTGTTTGAAATAAAAAAAAAAAAATCACATAGGTTTATTTTGGTATTAGATTAAGTATTTATTATTTTGGGTGATTTTCTTTTTCCTTTATATGTAGAAGAGAATGTAAATTTTCCACTATTTAATATGGAAACTTGTTGAAGAGGAATATTCGCAGTAACTTACTTAGCACCGGCCTTAGCAAATAGTTCCGCCCAAGTCTGAGGATCAAAGAATTCAGCTTTGAACATTGGAGCAAATTCTTGGTATGTAAACCCAGGAGGATAGCTCTTATTCATAAATGTCTCATATCTCACTTCCCCACCTAAATTAAAAACATCGTATTAAAGTAAATAAAATAATTTTTATATTATATTTTATATTGAGACTATAACCCCAAAGAAACAATATTACACACCCTTCCAATTACTCCAGAACCACTCAGAGCCGAATCCTGGTACACAATATACACCCCAATGGAGAAAGATGCCCACTTTGGCACGATCATACCACTCGGGCAACGGTCTTGTATCCAAATCTTCCCAATTTGCGGCATACCTCTTACTCCATGGGCCAAACAGAACGCTAGTTAAATCTTCTTTTTGAATAGCTTGTTGTAAAATATCATCGCTGTTCTCTTCACCTTTCAATTCTCTTATAATTTGACTATCCGGAATACTTTTTTTCGGTACTTTAGCATAAACTGTACTCACCAAAATACAAAATAATAGCAACCTCATTTTCTGAAAATGCAATATATTGTTATATATTTGCCACTTCATTTGCTGTCTTGTGACCAATCGGAATTATTTTATAGAATCAGTAATTAACAGGAGGAAAAACATATTTTACCAATTGCATCCTATTCGAATTCGTCAATTTACCCCGCGTACCGCTCGATCAACAACAACCGTAGACAAAAGTATTGTACATAAGCAAAATCAACAAAATGGTTTTGTCTGTGGTTACAACTCTGACTCTCGTTCGTAACTTATAGACCCTAAAAATTTTAAGTCATTACAATAAGTTTTAGGTTTTTTAATATATTAAAGTATATTAGCTCAACATTCTCGTTCTAAAAACAATTTTGTTAAACCCTCTACTTTCGATGATACTTATCTATATCAATAAAAGAAACCGATTTTTTTTCAAATAAATAAAAGACCCATATATAAAATATTTAAAAAAGCCATTTGAACGTTCCAAAAATAAATAATTATACGAACCAAACACCGCTGAAATTAGAGTTATTTCATATGTACAATAGAATGTACGTACGTGACTCATTTAGTCTCATTTATGTAAGCACCTATTTACTTCAAATTATAAATGGATTATTGTGAACAATTTATTTTGCTGTGGCACATTATACTCATAATACCGGATCAAATTTTAATTAGGTTATGCGGATTGTGCAATAATTATGATTGACGGACTGACCTATCGGTATTATACCTAAGCATTGGAATAACAGCTGACGTTTTTTAAACATTCTGATCTTTTTATGATAGACTAGAAATTACTCTCGCTTCGCATTAGAAGAAGAGTTATCCAGTGGTTTCAAAGTTGCCGTACTAATTTAAACCTATTAACACGCCGCAACAAAGCAGTTTTCTGGAATAAAAAGTATCCTATAACCATTCTCCTTACATAAGGCACAAACATGCTAAATTTCATTCAAATTGGTTCTTTGGTAACAGAATTGCCATTCGATCTTTAACCTGTTGTCGATCGGGAATCCATTCCTGCCAAGCTATTTCCTACGATTAAACCTATCCTATAACCATTTTCTGATTTTAAATTTCGATTATCGCAAGTTTTATCTAAATCTGGCCAGTAGTTTTTGCGTGAAGCTCGAACAGACAGACAATAAATCCAAAAAAAATGTTTGGCTGTCTATATTGATAACAAAACCTCTCTGCATCAAAATTTCCAAAAAATACTTAATGTCCAGAATTGACTTTTATTATTAGTATAGATTTTTTCTGAATTTTTCGTTCTCTGTAAAACATTTTACATATTTTTTCTACAACCACACTTTATAAAAGCTGGAAGTTTTGCAGTACATGTTCCTAGTACAGACAAGAATGGCGGTCGCATATAAAGTCATAGTGGCTTTAGAACGTTTAAAGCAAAAACCATGTAAAATTACCAAACCTACTTTCGCTGTTTCTTATTTTTATTATATCTTAGTTTTAGGCCTCCGCCATGAATTATTGATTGTTATATATTAATAACAACCGAGAGGGACGGCTTTACATACTCTGCATGTACGGAAGCAGTCAAGATTTTTTGCCACTAGCGGTCACTCCTCCTCAAGGTCAATCCTCGTGCAGATCGCGCCCGCTGTTGCTTAACTCGACTGAACACTTAGGAATGAAACAATCCGCCAGGCTACCGACGCTTTAGTAATAATTTTATTTAATCACATACAGTACAGTTGTACTAATACGAATATGTATACATAAAAATAATAAATACATTAAATATTTTTTTTTTTATTTTAATGAAGGAAGCCTTTCTTATCTTCTTAGCGGGATAGAACCCAAAATATTTATTTCTAGATTTATGTACAGATTTAGACAAAAATTGTCATGTAAGCCATTGTATATTAAAACCTAAGAATGGTTACAGGATAGATTTAATCCCAGAAAATGGCTTGGTTTCCGCAGGACAACAGATTTAAATTTATATGGCAACTCCGAAACGAATGGACAAATTTTGATGAAATTTAGCATGTTTATGT
>DWJZ01008035.1:0-11645 GCA_018249125.1 Asbolis capucinus
TACATACATATATGTATGTAGTATGTAAGCCAAGTAATGTAGCTAAAACTGTATTAAGTATTTGTAATTCGTATTTAAAAAGTGCTGCGACACAGTTTTTCTGTTGGAACTGTTTACGTATAATATTTGTGTTGTTAGTTAAAAAAACAAGCTTTAATTATAGATCCCTAATCAAAGAAATACATAAAACTTCTTAACTGTATTGCTAAACGTTGAGGAGTTCCCTTTTCTGGAGCCAATCTTGAACGTAGTATCAGGACATGCTTAACATTAAAATGCATTGTCATCACGACGAAAGGCTTATGCAAAACTTCAGCTCTGTAGTATGAGGAAGTGGGTCTAATTAAGCAAGATTTGACTAGAACACTTATTAAAGAAATGTAGTAATATACAAACAGCAAGTTAAATAAAAGCTTGTAAATACAGAAACCTCTGTGAAAATTACAAATAAAGAATAAGGTTAAAGACTAAATAAGTATTTAGTACAAGTTAACTATGATATATTCTTATCATATGTTTTCGGTTTAGACATTATTTAAATAAAAGATGGCGCTCTCAACCTTTTCTTCTAAATTAAAATTTGTTCTGTATAAAAAATATACACAAATCAATACATTTTTAAATAAAAAAGTAACTTTACAATATGACTGTTCTCGACTCACCAACTTTTATTGTAACACTTATTGTAGATAAGTCTTAATACTCATTATCCCTTAATGAACATTAAAAACGAAAAGATTTGTAGACAATAAAAATTAACAAAAGATTTAACAATTCCAGACTATTAATTTAAAACATTACTTTTACAATCTTACCAGGCATAACAAATGTAAAATGCAAATGTAAAATACAAATGTAAAGTTTACAACCCCTTTATTTTGCACCTAATAAAGTTTTATTATAGATTTACTTACGACCCAAGTTGCCCTTCAACGCAGCTACAAAAGTTTATAATTTAATTATAACACCCAAAGGAGTCGTCACATGGAGCTACACAGGACTAGAGTACGTGTACCAGCCGAATATTTTGCTTAACCATTCCTACAATCTAGGAAAGTCCTGGGTTCGATTTCTGGCTTTAGAAAATTTTGTAGTACTGAATAAATATAATAATGTTAATAATTTTTATATTACAAAATATATGTATGTTTTTAAATTAATATCCTCGATAGTAAAACGTCTAAATGCAAACAGGTACTCACGATCTGTTTATTATTATACAGATATTTCGATCGTGAGTACCCGTTTGCATTTAAAATGTTTATTACCAAATAATCTGTTTAATATAAATATTATTTGTTTAATATTAACGTATAATATATTTATGTTGTAGATATGTTTTGAAAGTTTTATAAGTCCTTTAAATAGAGTTTGTCAGAAGCTTTAGACAAATAGCCTAGTGGTTAAGAATTCGGCTGCCTGATCGGGGGGTCCGGGTCCGAATCCCAGGGCGCGCACTTCTGACTTTTCCAAGTTATGTGCGTTTTAAGCATTTAAATGTCACTCGTTATAACGGTGAAGGAAAACACCGTAACATTCATGCCGGGGAGTTTGCAAAAACTTGAAGGTGTGTGAAGTTTGCCGATCCACGCTTGGCGTGGTGACCTTAACCTTCTTATTCAGAGAGAAGACCCGTGCTCAATAGTGGGCCGTGATGGGTTGACACGACATATCGAATTTCTTCGTCTTTCTGCTATCAGGTTTACTTAGGTATGAATTTAACTGCTCCACTATCTTTCAATCCTTCTAAGAACCGCCCAACTTAGGAGAGCAAAGTGTAATTAATCCATGTAATAAATTAAAGCTCCATTCATTACTACATTAAATTAATTGAGACACAGAAATCCTGCTCAATTTTATATTAAGTTCCAAGTGCGTCCAGGGTGAACTTGGATTATAATTAATTAGAAATTCAATCTGTTTCTTATTCTATATAAACATTTGCTAAATTACATTCTACGAGTAGTTCCAGGAAAATCTCTAAATGTTCGAATTTATACATCTAGATACATTCTTCTAAGATTTTCGGTACGAGTTTAAATGTATACCTAGTTGGTAAGTAAAAATAAAGGCACATTAATCTGGGAAGGCAGTTGGGAATCGATGTCGTAAATTTTGTGAATTTATATCTTCTCTTTCAAATTCTTTCTCCCCCATCTGTTAGTCATCCTTCTGTACATTGTTCTTTTTCACGACGTCCTGGAGAAGTACTCGTAGGTTGTTATCTGAAATTCATTGGCGTCAAACTTGACATCGGTTGCTTCAGCAATATACTGCTTGCCTTCTGTCACTGTGTACTCTGCTTTAAGACGCGGTCCTATGATTTCCTTCTTCGCCGGAACTACGTCAATTATGTTTTTATATTCTTTAGGTCCTTACACCAAGATTGAAGGAAAACTGAGCTACCCCGAAGTATGTGCCAAGCTGATCAATCCTAATCACCAGAAGGGAATGCGTCCTCACCTCAGGAAGGTGACCGATCCCAGCCAGCGATTCGGTATGTTGAAAAATCTTTAGATCTCCTTATTAATTATACCAGTAGCTTCGATCAAAATCACTAGTAATAACACAGACATCGAAAACATTAATAAAATAGATAACTGATTTTAATAGACTGGGTAGTTCCGAAACACACTCGGTTCACGGTATAGAGCTCTAAAATGCGATACGGTAAATATTGGTACACAAATATTGAATGTAAGGTTGTGTATTTAGCTTCAAACTAATTTAAGCGCAATGTACAAAGCTTGAATAACTATTTGGGAATCAGCAGGTATATTATTTAACTTTTCAGACGTGGGCTTAACGAAGGATGGAGACTTTTTTGGTTGGTACATCATACCTTGCTTGCTTTTAATCCTTATTTATGTATGTTTTGATACTTACGCTAATGGTGACCGTTGTTATTTTAAACTCAAAATAATGTTTAGTTTTTTTTTATCGTAAATTAAAATCTGAAATTATTGACATAGCACATACATACCGCATATATATTTTATTTTAATCAAGCTTTTTTTTTGTAAAAAAATTTATGTCTCATTACTCAAATAAATGTTATTTTTTTAATATCATGTCTTAAATCAAACTATCAAAACTAATAAGCACGGGTTTCTCTTGATAACTAAGAAGGCCTAGAGCATATACCGCCACAGTGCTCCCGTGCGTCTTGGTGGAGGCGTTTAACTAACAGCATACTTAACAAAATTTAAAAACGCTTCGAAACATAATCCTACTAATATTATAAATGCAAAATTTACTTTCTCAGTCTCTTACTTTTTCACGTTCAATTACAAACCGATTTTGATGATTATCGAAGATATAATAAATGCTAAAAAATGTAGTTATGACCTTGATGTATGTTGACTGTGCAGTAAGGAAGGGGGGGAAGGTTTTACGACGAGAACGTACCCACGCGAAAATCTAGTTAGTAATATTTAAGAAAACAAAACACATTCAATATGAGCTGCATATTAAACTGAAAATAAATATGAAACTGCAATGTAATTTATAATATCCGTAATGAATGTACCGTCTCTTTGTTCGAGGGATTATATTCGGTACGTTGATCCGATAATGTATTTTACCTGGCACTTCATGAAATTACTGTTAATCTTTATTGGGTTCGAATTTGTATTGCCTTTAATTTGCTAGGAATTAAATTTAAATTAACATATATTTTTTTATTTGGGAACTGAATTAATTATAACACTGTATATTTTACCCCAAATTACTTTAATTCAATACCAAATCGGTTTGATCTGGTTCTAAAATTAGCAGCCACAAACACAGTGACATAGAAATATACAAAAATAGTCATATTTATCTATATATATATAAATACTTCAAGTAACAGTTTAACTAAAATATCTTCCATGTACGGAAATGAAACGGTAAAATTTTTTATTATTACCTATTTATGTACATGTATTATACACGTTTTGTGGCTTAGTAGCACGTATAATAATTTTTATATTTTTATTTATAAGTGTATGTTTCTCCATAAATTTACTCTGTTATATTCTAGGAACCTATGCTTTCCGTCTTCCCGACGACAATGGTGAAGGAGGCCTCTGGGTCAGCTACGAAGACCCTGATACAGCTGGACAGAAGGCTACGTATGTAAAGTAAGTACCTAGATTAGAAGCACACTAATGCTACTGTTATTATTAAAATAAATCTATATTTTTTTGTCTTAAGACGTTTTGACATCCGGGTTTATTATGAAATGAAATCAGCAAACTGTAAATACAGGCCGGTTGGTCTGGTGGTTAGTGAACCTGACTACTACACCGGAGGTCGTGGGTTCGATTCCCGCCCAGGTCAAACTTTTCTGTGACGAGCAGGAATGCTTGTTCTGTGTGTCT
Organism: Asbolis capucinus; assembly: GCA_018249125.1. Classification (NCBI taxonomy): domain Eukaryota; kingdom Metazoa; phylum Arthropoda; class Insecta; order Lepidoptera; family Hesperiidae; genus Asbolis; species Asbolis capucinus. Next base: position 4,365 of record DWJZ01008035.1, read on the forward strand.
GCGTGTGTAATAGAAATATCTATTTATGTATGTATTTAAAAGTATATATGTATCTTTATCAGTTATCTCATCACCATAGTACAAGCTAACGCTTAGTTTGGGGTCAGATGGCCGTGTGCGAGTTGTCTAAAGATATTTATTTATTTAAATTTACAGTGTTAGTAAATTCGAATAAAATCTTATAAAGTGTTTTATAAGACTTCTTCGTAAAAACGTGTTTCTTCTATTTCATTGATCAAAATGTTAAGTTTCTCTATCATAATGGATGTTTGATCAATAATTTTGTTTCCAGATCAAAGAGTCTTGGTGGAATATCGATAATTGATCTGTCCATGGACGACTTCCGAGGCCTGTGTACCGGTGACAAGTACCCCATACTCCGTGCAGCCAAATACCGTCTGTAAACCATAACAACCTGTATTGATGTTACCTATAGTTACCTATAGAGCCAATAGAATAAGAGTTTACGTATGATTTTGTGACATTTGTATAATCAGCTTTAGTACCATGTGTAACCACAGAAATATAGTCCTAGGCGACGTGGTTTTATTTAGTTCGTTTACTGTGTCATTTCTATGTTAATTAGTAAACAAGAAAACTGATTAAACTATAATACATAAAATATATTAGCCCCTGAGTTTTGTGTAATAATTCAATAAAAACCTATTCTAAATCACTGTAAATATAAAATGCTTAAAACAATTTTCTTTGTTTTCCATGTACAAAAATAGGTCAATTAAATAAATATACTGTACCCATTCAACTATATACCTTATTAACAAAGCTTTAGGTGTATTTTATAATACTCACAGGTGATACAAAATGATATGTACGCGGTAGGTCTTAGCACTGTTTATCATTCAATCATGTGGATCAGTGAATCAGTTACCGAAGGATCTCCTTTCATACATTTTTATATCGACTTCAAAAGTTTTCACTTTCATTCATATCTACTCAAAGAAATATGGAACAGACCAGATACAAACGAATAATTTAATTTGACTTGTATATTATTTTATTTTAATTAAACATTGTTATAACGCAATTTCACATAATAAACAATATTATAAAAAAAATGTTTTTTTTTACTTTTTTTAAATATCTGAATTCGTTTCGAAATATGATCTATACAATGATGTAATAAACATAGATAAGTCAACTCTATACATTTGCCCCTTAGGTTGTTTTTCCCGTGTGGAGCCACCATCTTGTAAAATATACGTCATACTTTATATAGATTAAGCAGATACGCAGAAATCACAAAGTACATAAGAATCAGAATATAACCACTTCGTCGTCAAAATGTTTGGTGGACTGCGGCACATGTTTAATATCATTGGATCTATACAAAAAAGTGATTTATCCACATTTATGCCATCACTAACGAGTGTGGTGTACAAACCAGTCGCATTGACCGGTGATTTGAAACATGGGACGAATAGAAGTTTATAGTAATGGTATATTCTAGTCAAAAGTTGTCGGAGACGCGGAATTGTTTTTTTGAAATTCTGAATTTAGAAGTTTAATTTAGAAGTCTACACCCAGGTCATTTCATAAAAAAACATATATCGTGAGTTTTCGGTTACATATAATCATAAAATATTCATCTGTTAAATAAATGTCTACCTAGTAAGGAATCTAACCTGGATTCTCTCGCTTCATAGCAGCGTTACCTCCACTAAGGCCATTCAAATGTGTTGGATAATAGGTCGGTGCGTAGAGTATTATGGTCACTGAGGCCCGTTAGTTGTTTGCGCATTTTTTTAATGAATGTAAAAAAAACTATGAAACAATGACAGATATTTAGTTGTCATTTATTCAATCGGTTTAAATAACAAATGTCATCATAGAAAAAATTTATTTATAAACTGCTGAAATAATGCTCTCTATATCAGTATTCGCTCATAAAGTTTGTAAACCACTACTCCCTGCGCTCATTTTGACAAGCCATACGAAGACATGTCCAACAAAACGCCCACGTAAAAAGTCATCAAAATCAACAAAATGTCCAACGAAAGGTAAAAAAAAAGGTTCATCTAAAGCTCCACCGACATCGGCCAAAGGGCCAGTTTGCCCAGGAAGCGGCGGTGGTGGTCCTGAAAAAGTAGTACTAAAAAGAGCACCTACCTCTGGAAAAGTTCGCCTCGGACTTATACCCGAAGAATGGTTTCTATTCTTCCATTCCAAAACAGGCGTTACTGGTCCCTACCTGTTTGGAATTATGCTCACAAATTATCTTGTAAGTAAAGAAAAATTCATCATGGAGCACGAATATTATATTGGTCTCTCAATGTTTGTGATGTGCTATTACATCTCGACTACTTTTGGTCGCGCTGCGGGAGCTGCGTTAGACAAAGAAGTCGATGCTATAGCAAATTCATTTGAAAAAATAAGAACTGATGAAATTTCTGGCTATGATACTATCATCAAACAAGCTAAGGATGCACAGAAGAGGGCCGAAGGCCAAAAAATGCTTATGGATGCCAAGAAGGAAAATATTGCAATGCAACTAGAAGCGGCATATCGAGAAAGATTGATGCAAGTGCATAAGACGGTGAAAGGTCGAATGGATTATCATGTAAAACTTTATAGAGCGCAGGCTCGGATCCAGCAAAAATGGATGCTGGGATGGATTTTGAGTCATGTCATGAAGTCTATAACGCCTGAGTTGGAGCAACAAGCTCTGAAACGCGCGATTGAAGACTTAGCGGCAGCTGCGGCTGGAGCTGGAGCTAAGAAATAATTTCGTTGGCAAAATATCGCACGAAACCTTGTCACTGATTATGAAATATAAGTTTATGTGTTCCGAGGAAATTTTATGCGATGATTTTTTTTTATGGCTCTGTTTGTTATTTTAGTGAAATACTACCAGAATGTGCAGGAATATTATAAAATATTTATTATTTCAATTCGTCTTCGTGTTTAATATACCAAATATTATTTTAACTTTAGATTTTGATTCGAATATGACATTAGTAACTGAAAATACGACCTATTCAAGTTCGGGCAAAAATCAACAATCCCCCGACTCTCAGGATCTACAAAAAATAAAAAAAGGCTTACGATTCGGTGGGCAAGTATTTATTTAATGTAACCTTTTTATTTTATAGACAATATGATTAGATTGTAAAATCTAATAATAATGTAACCATTTTATTTTATAGACAATATGATTAGATTGTAAAAAGGTAGTGTTGTTAATAGCATATAAAATAGAGAAGTCAGAGCAGAGTTCATTGCCACCTACGACAGATCTTTTATTTTGAAGTAAAGCAGTAGCTATCTGCCATGTCAATTTAAAAATCAGATTACCGATGAGTTTGCAGGCTGAGCTGGTAAGTTGGAAAGTTCTAGCTCTCCAACAATGCGACCTAAACACGTAGACTATTTGCACAATCAAAGTTCTAAAGATAGGGTGGGACTCCAAATCTAGTCAGATAGGTTAGAATGCCACCTGCATTCTATCGAGCACAGTCATTACTACAATTAGGGATATGTAGACTTATGTGATTATTTCCGCGAGATAATGGATAAATATATTCTCGGTGCAAATTTCGATATGAAATATACCAGACAAATTTTACAAGTTGAACGTCCATTGAACTTGTCCCTGTTGACGACATTCTCTGTATTATGCTAATTATTTTATTTATTAAAAAAACATTTTATGAAAAATCGTGTTTTTGACAAGAGGTAAATTCTTGTTAAATATTAATCCTGAGAAAGAAGATACATTTACTCAAATAAATCTTTTAATTACAGGTAAAGTACATTCAGTAGGTTTTGACCCAGTGGTATATTGTAAACAACAACCAAATGGCTATGATTGCGACGATAGCGATATATTTATGCCGAAGTAAGTTTATTAATGTAAGCTTTTTGCTTTTATCCGAAGGCATTCCCTGCAGGGTGCGCGATGCATACAGGCACCGGGCTGTTAGGGAATGCAGAGTACTGTTACATTATCAATTTTTTTTTTGACAAGTTTGAGTAGGTCTGTTGCCGTGTGTACAGAAAGAAAGAAATAAAAAAATGAAGCAGATAGAAAACAAAATAAAAAAAGCAAAGAAAAAAGTAAAAAATACGTTTATTCCAGTAAATGATTACCAGGTGACGTTTTGCTTTGGAAAGCAAGCACAGCCGTCTGTCGCGGTTGATATATTTATAGATTTACTGCGATAACAATGTTGTAAAAAAGTAGCCTATGTCCACATAAACAAGCACGTCAATTCAACGCATCGTTTCAATGTGAAAGACAGACAAATACACATATTTTCAGATTTATAATATTAGTGTGGTGTATCGATTACGATATATTCGATCAAACCCAAGACTGAAATGATCAGTCGGTGGGAGTAATTTAAACTTTATAGGAGGTAATTTTTAAGTTGAACGTTTATACCCTATAATAGGTTCTACTACGATATACATTCAGAAAAATGTATAACATATTATTTTGGAAACTGCGAAAATGATCATAACAAGTTTGAGCGACTTGAAGAATGTTACGACACTTGTTTAGGTGAGAATATTTAATATTTAAAATATTATTTTTCTAATATTCGATTCGGAGTAACATTAGCTCGAGCTTCTTTTTTCTTTTCTTCTCCTTTTTACAAGCTTTTATTTAAATTGCAGTGTACATGTACATATGTTTGTATATTAGTTTGTTAGTATATTAGTTTGTTATGTGTCTAATTTTGCAAGCTTAATTAAACCCACTTCCTCTTATGCTACGGAATGAAATTTTGCGTAAAGTTTTCATTCTGATGACAATGGATTTTTATAACAGCCAAACCTGATACTTCGTTCAGAATTGCTCCAGACAAGGGAACTCCTCAACGGTTAACAATACAGTTATGAAATTTTTTGTGTTTCTTTGTATTATGTATCTATAATTAAAGTTTTATTTTTTAAATATATTGAATAAACCTTGTTACTCTTCTACCTAGTGCCTCGCTAACTTTAGCTTCGCTTCGATCTGTCTCGCCCTGTCTATTACACCAGAGAGTCAATTTACAGTAATCATCAAAATGTACACTTTTGTTATATTAAAAAAAACAAATAGCCCATAAACTACTTGTCAAATGTCGCTTGAAATTAAACGGGATTGGCATAAAATAATAGTCTCTCTTCATACAAAGGACTGGTGGCTCGGCATCGCGGTCTTTACGTCCCCTTCGAAGCACTATGGCGCTCGTGAAACAAGCCGCGAGCCAATGAAAGTGCATATAATTTTATATACGAGTAATATTATGGACATATTACTTCAAAATCTGAATAACAATTTTTGAATACCTTTTCATAACAACATTTTTTGTAGGATTTAAAAGCCATTACCACAGCAGAGATAAGCTTTGCATCAGGATGAGTTTTACTTTATATGTTACGTAATGGAAAAAATATTCTAGCAGATGACTGGATTCTCGTACCTATTTGTATTTTTCTACATAATATATGAATATTGTGAGCATCCTTTGTCACGTGTATTTATTCGTTTTTACTATTTTTCTGTGTATTGGTAAAGGATTCGTTAAATCATGTTCACCGGCGCTCAACACATCTTTCACTTTCGTTGGCGATTTGCCCCTTCACCAACCCCCAATGGAGCAGCTGTAGGCCTCTTCCTTAAGAGGAGAGGCACGAGCTCGGTAATGAACCATCAGTGGGTTAAAGCCAGTGGTCACCCACCTCCCACTCATCGCGCCCGTTTTGCTTAACTTGGTGGGTCATAAATTAATAGGTTTTGAGTTTGCGCATTCGTTTCATTTTACTTTCTTTGTCAATTTAATGCAGTCAAAGCTTATTTTTGTACACTGTTTATATGGAGTTTATGTGACTACAGCATGGGTCAGCAACTGTTTTTAAATGAGGGTCAAATATGTGATAAGGGTATTTGTGCGGGCCACATTTCATATGTCATCGTCGGGAGGATCAGAAGAAACGGAAAGCTGTGTCGTGTAAATAGGGTTTGTGTGGGCCGCACTGCAAGCGCATACGCATGCGGCCCGCGGGCCGCGGATTGTCGAACCCTAATGTACAGTATATGTATATGAATGGTCTCGTTTTAAAATAGAAGCATCTTCAAATAAGGGCAACTCGGCTCCTACGTAGTTGGGGAAGTAGAATTGAGTACGAATTGATACAATTAGTATAAATATTTTGAAGCGAGTGATTTTAGGATCATTACTGCAGTATTGCAGGTATTGCTACCGTCCTTTAGTTTTCCTTTCGCCTTACATTAGTGTATATAGTCCTAAATTTGTATTATTTATAAAGCCGATGACAGATAGACATTTTCTATCGAGACTTTAGGCCTTATCAAAGTATCCTTTTAAATATTGTTTTCTATTGTATTATAAATCTTTAAGAATTTTATAAGTTACGAAGGGGTTTTGTTTTCCAAAATTTTGACTTATGTTAAGTGAGCTATTGGTTCCTAAGACGATATAAACAGTTTTCATTTCATTTCATTATGAACTGGAAATATTGTCCTTACATTTATACGACTTTAACATACAAATATTACAATGAGGTATCAGGAAAGATTTTCTAAAAATGTACGTAATATAATTTATATCTATTTTCTAATAACGTTTCTTATATACGTATATTTCCTTATAGATGCAGCGAAACAGGAATTGACAGGAAATATTACAGCAGATACATACTGTAAATTTCAACCGGACTTTGGTGAATGTATGGAGTATAATCCTATGTAAGTTAGGGTTGCAGAAAAACCATTGGAAACTATATATCTATGGTTTTCTGTGTTTTAAAAAGCTCACTGGAACTTGGTTTTATCGTTAGTAACATGTCAGAAGCCTTGGTGTCCAGATAAGATCTTCAAACTCAAGATTTAATATGTTGCAGCCCTGGAGCACAAGTCTACATTGTTGCGACGATTTAAGCAGGCTCAATTTGGTTATTAATTATTTAATTTAAAATATTTCTACGACCGAAAAAAATATTATTTTCTCTATGAAAGTGGAATTTTTTGCCGTGGTTAATATTATTTTTTTCATCATTAGAATCTTTATTTTTTTTTTATTTTACAAAAAGTACAGGTTGGTATCTTGAACACATTCTGCCAAACTGCAAAACAGTTTGTCGGCAGTAGCTCCCGTGGATCGATTTAACTAACCAAATTACATGTGTATGTGCATGTGTATCTGCGTGCGCGCGCGTTGTATATGTGTTTGTGTATGTGTAAAAGTGTGTGGGTATGTGTGTGTAAGATTGTGTGTCTATGTGTGCGCGCGTGAGTGAGATTGCACATTC
>DWJZ01008036.1:0-11645 GCA_018249125.1 Asbolis capucinus
GTTAGAAGTATCCGCTGGATTCAGAAGGCTCAGGACCGGTCAGAATAGCGTGAATTAGGGAAGGCCTATGTCCAGCACTGGGTGTTGAAAGGCTGATGAATGGATGATGGATAAGCATTGAGTTCCGTCCTCCAATGTGAGGGGTATAGGCCATAGTGCACCACGTTGGCCGAGTCCTACCTTACCGATAAATTACTGAATCTGTTTCCTGAGCATACCTGAAACAAATACATCAAATTATATATATTATACATTAAAAACATACAACACAAACGGTCTCCATTATGACAATTTTGTAGCACATTTGATAATGGCATTTAGGCCTATTAGGAGGCAACGCGTCGGTGACTCCTTTAATATGAACTGATATAATAGGCACATGAGTATTTAGTAGTTGGCTTGATATACTGAAATATGTTGTAATAATTTATAATATAAATAAATAATATTATAATGGTATATATAAAGTTAGAGTCCAATCATTTATTTCATGTAGGTATTTTCAACACATATGAACGTCAATTTTTTGGTGTACCGTCATTTCGGAAAGGTGACGTAATAAAGAGAAGAAAAGAATACCCCTATATACTTGGTGTAGAATCTTTCAAACCATCATATTGATTTTTTTAATGACATTCATAACATTTTGGGACATTAAACATTTATATCCGTGGGAACTCAATATCTTAAAAATTATAACTGATAATAATTAATTTTTACTTTGTATGAATTCGTGCTTGACTACCATCCTAATTAATAGTACATTCATACCAGTAGGTTATCTAGAAATATCAATATAAATTGTAATCATAATTAATACTCGTTACCGTTTTTAAGCGTTTCAATTTTCGGAATCTACTTCCATATAAAATGAAACAAAAAATAGTGTGACACTATTTGACGTCCTAGTGCACGTTGTGGCACGACTTGTGGCACGTGTGCCTCTAGAGGCGCGGTCAGACATCTCGATGCCACATTCCTATTATATTAGATTCACTTCACTCCACTAAATAAAGGACAGTGGATGTAATAGTCCCGGTAGTATTGTTGGCAACCTTGAGTTATATGGACGGACCAATGTGATAGTGTAGTGGTTTGAATATGGTCTCTCGAACGGGAGGACCTGGGTTCAAATCCTGCGACTTGCAACTTCAATTTTCAAAGCCATTTGCGTATCAGGCAGAAGTTGAATATCACTTGCTATGGTGTAGGAAAAATTTGTGAGGAAATATACACTCCTGACAGTTCCACATAAAATTCTCGAAGGTGTGTGAAGTTTACCATAAAAAAAAATACTTGTATTTGTATAGCCTTGTACACTTCCGCGGACAGAGACGCAGGCCTAACTGGTCTTATAATAAGACAAATGAATTGATTGAATAACAAGTGGCGCGTGATATCCAATCCCGGGTAAACCCTGCGGCTGCGGCCGGGATTTTATCACACCTCCGGACGTCGTGATCAAATTTTATTTTACGGAGTGCCAACTTTTATTGGGGCCAGCCACTGTCCATAGTTATGTTTTATTTAACGGCGGCGACCCGCTTTGCATAGATTTGATTTCCACTTTGCTAGTGGATTTCGTGAGGCATTTTATAGCGGAATAACATTATTTGTAGAGTTAAACAGTCTCGATTTTTTAGACAGCTCGTTTTTTTCGGAATCTGTTCTTTAAAATATCACTGCGCCTTGATTAGACTGAGCATGTCGCCAGTTATATCTCATTATACACACCTTTAAATAATTATATTATGATGGAATTTAAAAATATATAAGGTATCGAATTTATTCGTTTTAGATAAGAAATCCGTTTTCAATTATTGTTTCGCTGTACACGATAAAAGAATGTCAGATATTAATCGGCTGTTTGTTCAGTTTACACAAATAGAAGCAATTTATTAATGTTCAAAGTGTAGCTTCGACAAAGGAACGTCCAACCCATATTCGTAATATCGGCTGAATAAACGTTAAACATTCCCTGCGTTCCGTAATTTTAAATCTGGAAACAGAAAACGGCGTACGATCGAAGAAATGGGGGATATCAAAGGATCCACGTCAAGCGCCGCGCTAACAAAGTCAGGACAGTGTGTGTAAACACAGGCAATATTGTTACCCGGCGCAATCTCGTATCAACCGGCCGAATAGCTCGGATACTTATGTAAATCGGACCACGACCGCGCTTATTGTATATCTAATTTGATTTCTTTTGCAATACCGTGATGGGATTCAACGAATATTGGTCCTACCTGCTCGTGCAATATCTCCGGCCTGAAATACCCATCGCGGCTGCTGGAGGGTTAAGAGATCAGCGATAGAGGTAGTTTTGCTGGGCTGAGTTTTTAAAATATTTATGTGGGAGTGACGCCGAGAGGTCGACTTTGTACAGTAATCCAATTTCGGGTTATGTCTTTGGGAAGTTCCTTATTTTGGAGGGGAACTGTTGGGCGGGTCAACGATGTTTTTTATAGGTTTAATTAAGGTTATATATTCATGCGGCGTTCGGCCGGAATGCCACCTGGCGACTTCGCAGTTTATTAGGATTCCTCAGATTATGCTTTTACATTTGCCTGCTGAAATAGAACTTTCTGATGTTCTCTAAGAACGAAATAGACAATTTATTTTTAAAATATAAATACTTGTTGCATGAATTAGATACGATATCATATTCAATTAATATAGTCATCGATATTTATTTATTTGCACTGTATAACATCTCTTATACAGCCAAATTAGTAGCATGTAATTTTTTTTTAAATTATCACAAATAATAATAATACTAATTCTATTTGAAATTAGAAAAATAATGAACATTCTTCAAATTATCTGCGTCGATTAAATTGTATTAAAATTAATTAAATTCAATTCAATTGTATTAAAATTAATTAATTAATTCAATTCATTTATTATATTTTTCTATTGTATTAGTTTATTTAATTTTAATTTGTTAGATATGTACAAGTCAATAATATTTTTTAAATTGAATGTATTTTTTATAGGCGATAGTTGCTCAATATAAATAAATAAATAAAAAAAAACAAAAACTACACCTGGCCTGTGGAATATCTCCCCTTTTCCAAAAATCTATATTTTTTTACATTTACGACCTGTACTCGGTGCAAATTCAATCTGGATTTTTTTCCATACAAAATTCACAGGCTTGTGTTTAAAAATTGACATAAAGTTATTATGGGAAAAAAAATCCAGTTCGATTAACAAGGAGTATAACCTAGCTATATTACCTATACTGCCTACCTATATATGTATATGTATAAATCCTGCGATAGTTGTGTTGGGGTGTATAGACAAGAAGTTCCTAACCCACCTGTTCCCACTGACTTAACTAAGTTACTGGAAACTTTTTATTTTCTATTTTATTCTGAAGTTTTCCTAAAGTGTGTGGCGCCGCGCCAACTTACAACTTGGCAAGTAACTCGTGTCCGCATGCTCTATGACCAATTTCAATATATTACATTTTATTAGTATGTATTAGATCTAGTATTTCGTACATTTAACTGGTTGAGGTACGTAATTTAATTAAAGAAATCGGCGCTTAAAAAAATTAGACGTTAGTATTTTGAACATTGGTCTCTCGAACGGGGGGTTTTGGGTTCAAACCTTGCGTTCGACTCTTATTTTCAAAGTAATGTGTGTTTCAGAAGTCAATTACCACTTGCTACAATAATCACCTTCTATAATGTACGTAACATACAAAATTGCATGTTATGTTACATATGGTGCAGTGAAAGAGAACATCGTCAGGAAACCTGCACTCCTGAGGGTTCTGTATAAAGTTGTCAAAGGGGTATGAAGTCCACCAATGCGCACTTGGCCAGCGTGGTGGATTATGGTCTGTACTCCTCACACTGAGCGGAGACCACTGCCCAGTAGTGGACTGTTATGGGTTGCAATGTTGAAAAATCATGACGGCCTTCCGAATACTTCATGGTGATTCAATGGTGAAGGTGGAGGGTGGACGGTGAAACCAGAGCTGACCTGGGCAGATATTTATGTGACAGATAAATGATTATTCTCGGGACAGATGTTGTTTATGGCCCCTTAGAGATAAAGGATATCCTAGGGCGGGGTATGAGTGTAAGCGTTTTAGTGAAAAGTTCCCGTAGGTTTCCTGAAGTATTGAGACCAAGTACAGAACATTTCTCAAAAAAACAGAACAAAAAGAAACTAAAAAAAAATAAAAAAATAAGAATATTCAATGTCAGAAAACTTATAAAAGCTCACATCCCTTTTATTAAAGAAAAAAGAACAGTTGGCTTTCAAACACATTTGCTTTACCGCATTCAAGAATACTCCCAATTAAAAAAACTTGATTAAAATCGGTCCATCCGCTTAAAAACCGATACCACAGTCACATCAAACTTCTAATACCTCGCTATTTTCGAGGGTAAATAAAGCAATTTATTTCAAAAAGAATCTCATCCACACGTCGTTGTTTAAAAATTTCTGATCCGCAAATAGATTACGCAAATTAAACACTGCAAAACTCGAACGTGAACTAAACGAAGAGACAGCCACAAAAACACCTGTCATATCTAACCTCAGCCTGCTCATTAATAGCGATAAAAATGACACAGTTAACCCGTTAATTAATGAGCTTCCGACACCAATCGAGTACATGTCGGAGAAAAGTTGGCTTTTCACCGAAGAAATGCATTTAGTGCATTCGAGCGGCGAATGAATCAATGCAGTTGTAACGGTGACGTCAAGTTAATTAAAACAGCTAAAAGTTGGAGATTTGAAACCGAGCAAGGTGTGGGCCAGTTTGCAGCGGACGAAATGACAATTTACTTTTAGTGATACTGACTGGCTTCAATCTACCAATGATCTACGAGGCTGTCCTCATAAAGTAGGAAGCAAAGAGCATATTCCACTGCACTGCTCTGATGGGCACCGAAGGAGAGGTAAAACAATTTAAATTTGATATTATTTAACGTCGCCCGAAGGCCTCAAATATGGGTTAAGGTTTGAGAATAACGTATTTCTATGCTATGCATTTATATATCGATATTTGCAATAAATAAATAAAAATTCTTCATCGGTGTTACGTATACGAGGGTATGCACGTCAATCTTGATTTGCTACCAGAACTAACACCTACTTTGCTCTTACTTAATGGCAGGCTTACAACATTTATAAATCAACCACAGAAGTAATATACCAATTAGATTCGAGTATTTAGAATACGATAATCAATGCGTTTCCGCTACAGCCTCCCACTTCGAACTTACCGCTGTCACTGACACCGCACACCGCGGCCATGCCAACATTAGCGAACTGTCGAATCGAAAGAAACAATTTTGAAATATGTTAACTATCAACTTTCCAGCCAAACTACTTGGAAATACTCAGTTAAGGCTGAAGTTACAAATAGACGGCAAACGACGTATTTTTATACTAGAAGCTGGCAACGATAGATGATGCTGGATACTGAGGCTATGTTCATATATGTTGGGTGACAAATTCAGCTCAGCCTCAACCAGTTCAGTCAGGACCATGATTCATACAACTGGGTCGAAAAACATATATCGTGAGTACCCGTAACAGCATAATATACACAGCGCACGATGAATCGGTTCAATTCAACATTCAATTCAAAAACTGGTGTGAAGTGATAACCGCTACGTGGACATTAGAAAAAGTGTCAATTAGTCACACCTGTCACGCGTTGCCTGCTAAGAAGTTTTAAAACAAGGTTTATTAAAATATTTTCAACCACAAGCTTTAATTATAAATCCAAAATACAAAGATCAAACAAAATTTTATAACTGTATTGTTAATTATTGAGCTTGACCCTTGTCTGGAGCCAATCCTGAACGTAGTATCAGGTCATGCTTATCATAAAAATGCATTGTCATCGGAACTGAAGCAGTATGCAAAATTTCAGCTCCGCAGTGTAAAAGGAAACGGGTCTAATTAAGCTTGCAAGATTTGACCCGAACAAACTAATATTTATATACTAATATACAAACATACACTGCAAGTTAAATAAAAGCTTGTAAAAATAACAGAAAAATTAAATTTTTTAAAAAGAAAAGGGAAAACTATTTTCATAAGTTTTTATTTAAAATAACAACGTAGCAAATAGCTTTGTAACTACACCTAGGAAGTGCCACTAGGAACGGAACGATTGGACACCGTTGTAATGACAGTCCCTAGGAACCGCTGCACGATCTATCTAACAGGAATTACTGTTATGCAATCGAGAAAATTAATGTGTAACCAAGATCTCGACGTAAATTATTACTTGCTGGGAAAACTAGGATCACCTGTACTATTTATATTATAGATGTGAAAGTTCATAATCATATATTGACAATATCGCGCCATCTAGCGGCAAAAGTGGAGATATTTGGATGTCTGAATATTTGGCTTTCTTTCACGTGGTAGCCGTTGAATGGATCAATATGAAACTTAGCACAGATAGACCACAAAGTCAAAGTCAAATCTTGTATTCATGTAAGTATTTTCAATACACTTATGAATGCAATTTTTTTGGAATCTACCACATCTTCTACATCCAGGAAATGGACGTAGGATAGATTTTATCCCGATTGTAGGTACCCCTGGGATGCTGTGCACGTTTACATGTTTGCGTTTCCTTCACGCGTTAACTGTTGAACAGATTAAAATGAAACTTGGTATACTGTATAGTTTGGGATAACACATACGTTTTAATCAACACATTATACGGGTGAAGCCGTGGGCATACTAGTCTACTAGTATATGTACTTAGAACTGTTTATGTTAAACGTCGGAATAAAAATAAAAACTTGTGTTGCATCTGTTACGCTAAAATAGGTACTAAAGTAGAAATCCTTTAGAAAAAGCCGTAGGACAACCAATTCAAACCCCGTATCATTTCCTTCCTCATGACTTAGAAAACATTCCGTACTGCAAAAAAAAACTTTAATAATATTAAAACGATCACTAAACGGCCAACTAGCAGGAGCAGAAACAGAGTTATTTTTAAATTATTTCCATAATAATTTCAAACATTAAGTGAGACATGGCTGCTATGAATCTATAATTACAGTTTTAAAAACAGAGTCGCCGGAGGCGCGGGCGCGTGCATGGACCGCGGTCTTAACATGACTTAAATGTTGATTAAACTACAAATAAAACGAATAAATAATTTACCTTGATTCGTAGTCGATTTATCTTTTATAGTCATTTAAAACTAAAGCTATAACTGTCTCCACGCACGCGCACACTTCTTTATTAAAGGCACATTGATATCAAAATAAATATCTTTGAAATGAAATTAAATATTTTGTCTTGGGAACCAAAAGCTCACTTAACAAAAGTTCAAATTTAACAATAAAAAGTTACATTAACTATGAAATTAATAAGAAAATATTATATAAAAAAAAGGTATTTTTTTTATGAACTATTAATTATTCACTGCGTAAATTTATTGGTTATCTGCATAGCCCGGTTGTTTTGATTGTAAGCAATCGAAAAGTAGCTAGTAGCAAACATTTTATGAGGCTTCCGTGCTTCGAAGGGCACGTAAACAGTTGAATCCGGTTGTATCGTGAGATATCAATCGATACGCCATGTCTTCGGCCTTCGAATGGCTTAAAAACTTTTGACACTTGGGTTTGTCACTACCCCCTCCACGAATTCGCTGCTCCAATAACAGCGTATAGAATGCTGTAGGCCTCCTCAGCATGAGGAGATACCCATACTCAGTAGTGGGGCTTCAATGAGGTGCAGTCTAATTATTACTCAGTAATTCTACTAATATTATAAATGCGTCTTTCTGGGGATGGATAAATGGATGTTTGTTACTCCTTCACGCGAAAACTACTGAATAGATCTAAATGAAATTCGTCACAGAGATAGACTAAAGTCAGAAATAACGCATATGGACTTTTTATATACATATATCGCGTTCAGACCTGTAACACAGGTCGTGAACCTAGTACAAGGCACTTGCGAAATGTTAATGCGTAAGAATTTATATCAATATTTTTTTTTATAGTCATAGGCAGGCATTTAACATAAACCACAATTATGGTAATAACAATAGAAGGAACAAAAAAAAAAAAAAAAATCCACAACCAGCAAAAAACTGCATGAAAATTATTTATTTATGTACATACAGGTAATAACAAAGTAAGTAAAGAGGTACAAAGGTACAAAGAAGTACAGAGGTACTGCTTTTTTTGTTCACAAATTTCTTCCAGCAGACCTGCAACTGGACAAATAATTTGAAGAGGTAGACGCTAACCAGATTAAGACTTAAATTATTATATAAATAAATAAAAATACATATTAATTATATATATATACTATAAATATTTAATTAACATTGGTTAAACACTTACGTCCAGGTCCACGTACTTACGTCCAGAATTGACTGGTGGACAAAGCCGTTAGGCATTAAGTTTTGCCCTTTGTATCTCCTATTAAGAGGTGGCATAATAATAAATAAAATAAAAATATACATACATACTTACTATCCTTATTATGTTTTAAATAGGTAAGTTCCTTAACTCTTCTTAAAACTATTTTTCTCTCGGATCAAAAGCAAAATGATTTCGTAAATTCCCTACAATCAATACGATCTGCTTGTTCCTAATAATATAACCATCCGAAGTAATCTTCGCGTTATCAGTACCAACATCGATCACAGACGGACCATATATTATAGAGTTGCGGGACATCGGTTAAAAGACGCTGAGGTATCAGCAATCATTATCGGCTGTTCCGCGGGTATCTTTACCTTGCTGTCGATATACGTAATAAGCAACGGTTGCATTATAACCAACTAGCTTTTAGTATCGATGTACCCTGTGTTATACCCCCGCCCCCCTCTTTACCCCTTCCTCTTCCAACCCCTCACAGTTAACACCAAATCTGGTCCATGTAATGCATAAATACCAAGTTATAATCTTATATCTATACTTTTCGCCCCAGGAAGGATTTTTTCGCGATAATTATTTTTATGTGTTAAGCTGACAGGCAAACGAGCTGATTTGTCACCTGATGGTAAGTGCTACTAACGCGTTGCCTTCGCAGGGAAGAGAAAGAAACAAGGGAAGCGGTACATTGCCAAAGCAACTGGGATCAATAACAACAGCAACTGACTCCATATGTACGCCAACAACATACCACTTCAGGACGGGAAACAGAAGGAGAATGGATGATGAATGAAGGACGGGGAGAAAACAGGAGAACTGGCTCTCAAGCCCCCGCAGGAACAAGACGAATCCGCGGCTGATTCAGGCAAGAGAGTGGTAGCCAGACAGACAGGTTTCACAGAAAGATAATTCCTTCCGCGAGGCCCTACCACCGAACAGCTGAATTCTGTACGCCTTTTACGACACCCTGGCCTACCAGCATGGTATTAGATTTTGTATTGTAAGCCACCCCAATACGGTTAAAATGCCTTTGTTTTTTCTCAAATTCTCAAGTTCATCTCCATACCAAGTTCAATCAATAACCACTCAGTAGTTTAGTTGTGAAAACAACGTAATACAGAGAGTTGCTTTCTAATTTATACTATAGTAAGGATTAGTAAAAATCATTAGCTATATTTTTAAACTATGGTCTTGCTGTGTATATAAATCTCCAGCTTAATTTTTAGTTATTAAAACTTCCAAATGTAATAAAAAATGAAATGCAAAGTTGAGTCGAGTAGGGAAGTGCTGGCTTTTGTTTCAGTATTCATTTCTATATAATTAATTGTATTTCCTGAGTTAAAGTAACAAAAAAGCT
This sequence comes from Asbolis capucinus, assembly GCA_018249125.1. Lineage (NCBI taxonomy): Eukaryota > Metazoa > Arthropoda > Insecta > Lepidoptera > Hesperiidae > Asbolis > Asbolis capucinus. The sequence continues at coordinate 9,742 of DWJZ01008036.1, forward strand.
GTTGTAAATTAATACTAAAATAATACAATACAATAACGGATTTGTACCCTTACAAAAACTATAGTTTATTAGCAATTTAAGTAACCATTAACGGCTCTCAGTGTCGCAGTCAATGTAGTTAGATAAAATAGAATACAGTTCGTAACTTTCTTTTGAAAATTGGTTCTAAAAAACAGATTTCTAATCAAATTAAATCTGCCATCACAATGCGATGTAAACATACCGCTTTGTCAGCATTTTATTATACCATACAATATAAAAAAGTGAGAAATATTTCGATGTCCCATAGACAACAAATGTATCGCGTTAGTCAACGTTACGTGCTCATTCCCGCCATTCTTCATGGTGAGTAAAAGCATACCACAGATTCTCATATAATGGAATAAGTATGGCGTAAACGTACGAACATTACTGCGGACCAGATAATGTTTATTTAGGCGCAAAACAGAAGATACTAGAGAAAATTTTTAGCTTTTATTACCCCTTAAATCACAAGTCTTTGTTGTTTTAAAATAAAGCCATAATAACTTGGATTTATTGTCTCGTTGAATATTGTTTTTTCTACTTTTACTATGGTCCGTCTTTGTCTATGGTCTGACTGCGATTTATTTTAATGATCTCATAATATTTTAAATGCGAGTCTGTGGCCATAGCTAGATGGAAGTTTGTTCATCTTTCACCCAAAAACGAATGAACAGAACTGAATGAAATTTGACACAGTAATAGATTGTAGTTTTGACTAAAGCTACTAAAGCTACTAAAATTATAAATACTCAAGTTTGTGACTATGAACGGCTGGATGTATGTTTGTTACTCCTTCACGCAAAACCGACTGAACGGATCTGAATAAAATTTAGCACAGAGATAGATTATAGTCTAGAATAACATATAGACAACTTTTTATTTCCATTCAGCGCGAGCGAAACCGCGGGCAGACTCTAGTTTAAGATAAAGATAAAACAATTTAACATTATGTAGATACTAAACATTACTATAGTACATTATGCTGTGTTAGAGGTACTCACGATATGTTTTTTGCGCCGATATTTCGACCCAGTTGCATGGAACATGATCAGCTCAGCGAGAACCATGTTCCATGCACCTTGGTCGAAATATTATCGGTGCAAAAACTTATATGGTGAAGTATCCTTTAAAGAGTATAATGTACATAGTCCACAATAATTCGAGTTTAAAATTCTATATTAATATAGTGTTTACACACAGTTCGTGCTTTATTGTATATATATGGTGGGTGAAAGGCTTCTTTAAAATATTATTCAACGCGTTATCTACACAAGAGTAAATAACGATGGCCTCTCGAGATTAAAAACCTCAGTCATTAACTCAACGCTTATCGTTACTGTGAAAGTAAAGGTATCCTTAGAGACAGAGGAAATCTTACTAAAGTTCTACTTAGCATAGCCCACGTAATGGTATAAAAGTTTCCTGAGAATAATTAAAAATACTGCGTGAAGTTCTTAGAAGAAAACTTATATTAAGAACACGTTAAGTGTATTATCGTCGGTCATGTTATGCATTACACCGCCATCTAGTGTGAAATATCGTAAGCATATCTCTGCCACGATTTGAAAACAATGTTTCTCATACAAACTTAACAAATTGTTTTCTTTTCTGTTCACTGTATTGGTGCCGTACTCAGAGTGGTCGAGCAGTCTTTTAAAAAAGATATATTTTTTACTCACCGTGTAGAGAACCCAGGATGCGTACGTATCGTTGTTCCGAACGATCATCGTAGTACGCGGCGTATAGAGATACGCGGGTACCCTGCACACGTTGCCAGGAAGAGTCTGGTGCAGATAATGGGTACCAGGTTCTGTTCTGAAAAAGAATTTTAATTTTATGACGTGAGTTACATTAGGAGCGTAATTATTACAAGCTTATTG
>DWJZ01008037.1:0-11644 GCA_018249125.1 Asbolis capucinus
GTTTATAAAAGTATGTATTTAAAAATATGTATGTATGTTTATCAGTTGTCTGATCACCATAGCACAAGCTAACGCTTAGTTTGGCGTCAGATGGCCGTGTGTGAGATATTTATTTAATTTAAGGAAGAAAATTATTTTCTTAATTCAATAATTTAATGCTCGAGATGCGTGCTTCAGATAGAACGTGAGGCTGTTGGTCCTCGTTGTTGTCGTTAGATAACAAACATTACGCTATATCGCAGGCTTTTGGCGGCTTAAAAACTTCCGACACTTGGCCATTAACTGATTCATCAATCCGTATTGGAGCATGTTCGAGTACGTTCTCGGCCTCATTATGAGGAGCTTGCAGCCAGCCAAAGTGAAGATAATATCGTGAGAAACCAATCCTTAAAAGATGGCATATTATGACTATATAAAATAAAATCGCATTTTTAGTTAGCCAAAGACAAAAAAAAATTAAATAGTGACCTACATCAATCTTATAGATATGTATGTACATACAATCTTAATTTGATTTTCCTTCGTTTTTTCCTTTTCTTCTATCCTCTATGCCATTAATATATTACCTATTCTTCTCTCTTCAATATGTAGTACACCTTACCTTCTCCCTAACTTATATGTTTAACTCCGAAGCCCCAGGTTGCCTGGAAGAGATCGCAGGTTAGCGATAAAACCGCCTTTTGTGCTCCTTTTGTTAACTTTGTATGTTTCTATTGTCTAGAGTATTATTATTATTATTTCATTAAAAGCGACATCCGACTAGTTTTCGAGGTATCCCTAAAAATATCGTAGTTTATTGACTTAGAATTCGTTGATTTTGTTCTAATTTTATTCTTTATTGATGTCTTTTCAAGTTGGTTTCTTTAATAAAAAATTGTCATGTGAAATGAATACCTTCTTGCTTCACAAGTCGGGGGTCAGCTGCTTTGAGGTAAGCGAGTCGCCAAGCTCGTCTAATTTGCCAATCATATGAGACTGAATAGTCTGATAACTCTCACGATAACTATTAATGTTGAATTAAGTTCACTGCGGTAATAATAATTAATTTCTTTTCAGTTCAAGCGAAAGAAGAACCACCAAAAAATGTAGGAGTGCGTCATACACAAGTCCTTCTGCTATTCTTCAGTCTTACAATAGGCTATTCGATGCGAGCTCAGCTCAGCGTGAGCTTGGTGTCGATGACCAGTGACGTATTACCAAGACATCAGCAATTAGAATGTCACACAAAGATTGACGGTCATAGCCCTTCGAGAAACTTATCAGTTGGAGAAAATTTCACTGGAATATTCAATTATACGGATTGCCGGGAAGTACCTGCCAATTTAAGCATTTGGAATGTTTATCGGGTAAAACTTAATTTATTATTTGTTCGGAGCAACATAATTTTCAATAGCCCGAGAACAAACACTCATCTCACTAAAAGGGTCATAGAGTAATGAGGGCTATCAGAGGCTACAAGGCCGTTAACATTAGCGAGTGGTTATTGAAAGAATAATCTTCTTTGGGGATCCGTAGAGATTTCGAAACTGCTATTACAGACTTCTAATATTTATTGGGTTGAAAATTTGGTACAACAAAATCTGGAAAAATATTTTTGATATTTATTTTAATAATTTGTAGAAGATGCCATTTTATTTAATATATAAATTTAAATGACAAAATACTGTAGCTTGTTCAATAATGATGAAACCAAATACCATTCCGCAGACATATAGATGGAAGAAGTCAACGCAGGAAATGATCCTTTTCGCATTCTTCGTAGGATACACCGGGATGATGATACCCATGGGGTTGGTGTCCCAGAGGCTGGGCGGCAAGCTTCCCATCGTGATCGCTCTGCTTGCTAATGGTGTCATATCCATTGTTACTCCTTGGCTTCCAATTTGGGTACACAAAGAAATCTTTACTTATATCGTTTTATTTGTTAACCAGGAACTCTGATGTATGTTTAAATCGGATTTTAATGTAATTGTTTTCAAGTCTTTGCTAAGTTAGTGCGATTTACCATCAAAGACTTCATCGCCACTGAGGTGGGATCGTAGTCAAGCGCTTACTATTTAACGTGTAAGAAACATTAGTATTCACATCTGGGGGAACGGCAGTGCTCTTGCCAAGCTGAGCAAAAAAGCGACAAGTTCACACCACTTTTTTGCTTTATAAGACACTTAGATGGTGTCATAAGTGTAGTTGAGGATATCATAAGTATACCAATTTGCAGCCAATAGTTGCAATTGCAATTTCTCAATTCCTTTCTTATGACGGAACATAATTAAAATTGATTCACCATTACCGCTGCACATGCTAAATAGCTTAACATTTATACATAACTGTGGTGTAACAGCATTTCATTTTACCGAGTTCATATTAATGTGCATCGTTTCAGTTCAACTGGCCAGCACTTTGTGTTTGCAGGCTGTTGCAAGGCATGACGCAAGCCGCCTTCTTCCCCAGTATCCACACCATGCTTGCGAGGTGGTCGCCACTCTGTGAGAGGGGGCGACTTAGCTCCTACATCTACACTGGTGAGCAATGACAAACATGATCTTAACCTATCGTTTACATACTATACTTATACTCAAATACTTATCAATCATTAAATGCAAAAGTAACTGTCTGTCTGTTACGCTTTCACGCCTAAAATACTGAATCGGTTGTGATAAAAATTGCTGAAGAGTGAAAAATACAGAAATAGTTTTTATTGCAAACCGGCTTGAAGTGGTTGATGTAACGGATGCTTTGGTTGATATGTGGAAGTTTTTATGAAAGTTCGTCATCGTTACATATAAGAGCGTAAGACTTTGTATTGTATTAAAAACACTTTTTTCTAGCTTTTTGAAATTTCATTCAGTTTGGGAATAAAAAATGTAACAAAAAGAGTTCCACTAAAATGTAGTTCCGTGAAAAGTTATGATAAATATTATGACAACATACTATCCAATGCACTAAAGTAATTTATTATCTATGCTACACGTGTTTTATCTTCACATCGTGCACCTATATTTGTAGATGGCAATATGAGAAATGCTATCTACTATGACCCTGTAAATAATTTCAATCTCAGTAAATTAAATGAAATGTTTAGCTGAATTTAACTCGTGTAAATTCAAGTACATTATGGAACAAATCTCCAAATGAAGTCGGCAAAATGTTGGAGTTCTCTGCAACGATACAAGTTTTCGCATTTACCGCTTAGAAAACCTTATTTGTTGTAGCGCCCTAGTTCCAGGTAATCACACTCAACGTTAACTGAGTCGTCGGGATTCTGAGAGTGAACATCTCTTGTAATGTGTTCTATAGGATTCATTTGGATGAAAGTCAGTTTGACCTAGCTTGAAAATGCTACGTAAGCTATGTACCCCGAAATAACGTAAAAGGAATCCTTCCTTTAGCACGTAAAGCTATCAGACTTAAAATTTATCGTGAGACAATAGTTGCTACGTCATATTGAAGAATTGGGGGGCGCAAATACTTAAAACGCTTGAGTTGGCCAATGGTTAGCCAATATTTGGCAAACATAATGGTTGACCAATGTTTGGCCAATCTAATGATTGGCCAAGCCCCTCCACCAATGCGCTTAAGAAGAGCATGGTGCAGTTTGCTCTTGGCCCTATGAAGAGGAGAGATTTCTAGCAATATATGCATCGTAATGATTAACTTTATTTAGCACTAGTAGCGTAATTTACTTGGTGGATTAACAATAATCGCCGCACAGAAATAAAGTTCTGTTAAAGAAATTTATTTCTTAATGTGTGTCGGTCGCAGTATTCACTAGTCAGAAATAATGTTCCTTTTTTTGTTGAGCACATGATCGATGGAGACCACAAAGTCGTTTCATCAGCTCTCTTGCCTGCCATTAGTTTAAGTATACATCTATGATTAGTCCATTGGAAAACATGATAAGCTTCAACGTCATTTAACAAACTACAAAATGAGATTATAAGTATAATATAGTCACACAGCTTCAGAAATTTGCTTCAAAACTGATCCTTTTGTAGGAATCTCTCGTCTTGACTAATCTAATTCCCATAACCATGTAGGTACACCAGTTCCATTACCAAAACTTGAACACCTACGAGAATGCACACAACTTCAAGCAGTACAGCTTCATGCGCAAACTTTCTCATAAATGTTGCAATTCGATTCAGGCTCACGTGTAGTGAATAGGAAATCAGGGAATGTAATACAGAATAGGTTCAAGTTTTGCTTTGTTTAGCTTAATGTTGCAAAATACACGGAATTATCTTTGCCATGTTAACTACTGCGTTGTACAATATATTCATTGACTACAAATAACTGTGTTAGTATTGGTCTTATGCACATATGAGCTTCCATATTGAGTACGGAATAAAAAAGCGTCTGTATCGTATAAAAGCTTACATGATGTTGTAATTATTACCGTATTTATAAGATCCTGTAATTTAAATCTTACATAAAATCTATTAATTCAATATTTTTAATAGATATTTCAATTCCTATTCTTACTTCCTTTTTTGGTAACTAATTTTGGTCCTTTTGTAGTAAGTACAATATAGTAACATTTTTTTGTCTACTCAAACACCATTAAATGTTTTAGAATATGGTCCATGTCTTATAATAAATTTTACTGTGATAATAATTCTCAACAAAAACAATTTGAGAAACAGCAGTGTATTACAGTAACAAAGCGGACCTCATTACTAGGATTAATAAAAAAAATTATTGCCCATATTGATGTAATATGATGTAATTTAACTTATTTTCTTCTTCAGGTTCTCAATCTGGAACGATTTTAGCGTTTCTTCTGGCTGGAGTTTTCGCAGGCAGCCCCGCCTTCAGATGGCCGGCCACTTTTTGGACTTTGGGAATCGCAGGTCTGATTTCCTGCTGCCTCTTAGCTTGGCTAGGAGCAGCTTCTCCTAATGAACACCCTAACATCAGTAAAGAAGAACTTGCTTTTATAACCCAAGATGGAAGTGTGGATTTAGTTCCTAAGGTGCATTTTAATTTTATATTAAAATAATCATTTTTGTCACTAAAAACAAAACGATTTCAAACGCCTCCGACAAGTAATATAATGAAACGATCATTGCCAACGTGTTCACAAGTTAAATACGACATAACAAACCATCAGATGTCGCTCAAATACATGCAATTATCTGACAAGTGCTTTTAGACAAAAAAACAAACATAAAAATCGAAATACCCAATAAAAAGTTAATAACGAATATTAAGAAATCTAAGAAGAATGCTAAGAACACAAAAAAGCTCTCGTCAAATATCGTTTAAAGCAATCGGACAAGTATTACCGTTGAAATAAAAAAAATCATGAAATCGATCCACCCAGTCAAAAGTCATTCGGTAAAAGAGAAAAACAAAAATATTAAAAGAAGAACTCCAAAACTGCTCGTCAGATGTAGTTTAAAACGAAGTGGTGTAACATCGCAACCACCGGCTGTCAATAAAACAAAACCAAATTGGTCCACTCAGTAAAAAGTTATGTCACTTCCACTCAGTTATAAATATAGCAAACATACACACGAATTGAAAACCTCTTCTTTTTTTGAAGTCTGTAAAACAGTTTGTCTAACGTTTTCGTTCGATCGAAATGTTAGTAAATACGTTTGCTTCTTTTTTACTATATCATGATAAAACTTGGTTTGTGGGTTTGGAGAAAATATTATTAGCTCCTAAAATCTGTTTATCATCTCTCTGACTTTATTAATAACCTCTCTCTGACTTTATTAACCTTATAATTTTAGAGACGGAAGATCCCATGGAGGCATATGCTCTCCTCTTTCCCAGTGTGGAGCATTGTTTGCGCACAGATCGGCAGTACCTTCAGTTATCTGTTGGTTCTGACACAAATACCCTTGTACATGAACAAGGTGCTAGGTGTCGATATCAAAAAGGTGAGTTCTGTTAAAACCTGTTTCTGTTGAAATAAAAACAGTCGAAATATGACGTGTTACATTTTAATTTTTTGTGTTTTTTGTAATAGTCGTATCAAAATTGTTTCAGAACGGACTATTTTCTTCACTACCGTACATAGCAATGTATTTCACAGCTCTGCTATTTGGTTACCTGACTGATATTGCAGCCAACAGGCAGATAATATCCATTGCCAATATTAGACGAGTTGCTAATACTATTGGTAACACTTGTTCAAACTTATTAACTTACAATATCTACGCAAGTAAATACAAAAATACTTAATAAGTTGATATGTTTTGGTGTGTTGCTAGCTCTCGATTTGAAAGACTCAAATAAAATGCATTTATATAGCTTCGTTTTCAAAAGGCGCAATCTAACCGTACAGACCTTAGAATGCCTTTGAAGTTCTATAGTGACTATTTCGTATTAAACTTGTGCCTATTATTACTTATTTTTAAAATTATTAAGTTGTTTATATTCTTGAATTATATTGGGACTAAATCAAAAGGAAACGGATAACTAACAAGGTTGGTAAAACCATCTTTCTTGTGTACCACAGATCATGTATAGGAAGATTAAAATAGTTTTTGCTCTTCTTTTTGCAGGTTTGGCTGTATCGGGATTATTCCTGTGTGCCTTCAGTTACACAAATGACACCACGCTGGCTGTCATTATGCTGATCCTCTGCATGAGCGCACATTCGGGTATACATGTTGGATTTCATGTTAGTAGACATTATGCTATGTTGCGGGTACTCACGATATTATGGCCAAGTATTTTTCGTTACATGGATCATCGTCTTAATGTGGATTAGCGCCAAGGTCGTTCATTGATATCTGAGAATATCAATCGGAACCAGTTTCTTTGATGAATGAAACTCTTATGAATATTACAACTCGTCATTCAACAACAAAATACAAACCACACCTGTTGTTGTATAAAAATCTGTCAGTGTTCTGTCTGTCATAGCTTCAGAACTGTTTTATAGTTAAGCAAGCAAGCAGCGGGCGCGGTCAGTGCGTCGGTGGGTGATCGCGGGCAGCAAAAATATTTATAGCACTTCCACGCTCGGATACTTCGAAAAGAAACGTAAAGCCGTCAGTCTCGGTTATTTAGTAATTGTTAAGCCATTTCCAAGCCCTTCACGTAAAAACTTTAAGCATTTGTGTTAGCTATCAACCCCTCCAACATAAGAGCAATGGGTTGAAGAGACCTGTGCCCAGTAGTGGGTAGTTGGGTTGAGGCCCACAGACCATAGAGATGCTCAAAATAAACTCCTGTGTCTAATGTTTCAGATCAACCAAATAGACATAGCCCCTAACTTCGCAGGGCCTATAATGGCCCTCGGAAACATGTTGGGCAACCTGGCCTCCTTGTTGGTGCCAGTGCTAGTCTCTTATATTATTAAAGATGATGTGGTAAGACAATCGTCAAATCCTTTATATTATAGTTTGGAGTTTCAATCCATAGAAGGCTGAATAGGTTTATGAGTTATACGTACGTCAAATACTGAAATTAAATTACGCGTGACTTAGCAAACACCTGGCTGGTTTCTTAGAATATAATTTAAGAAGATTTGCAAGTACTACTTCTAGTGAAGCTAGCTTTGTAATACCACGATTATTATTTACGTAAAGGGAAATATATCATAATGAATTTCAAGATACTTTTGCGAGTAGCATTCGAAATACAAAGCATAAACGTAGATAAAAACATTTTTTATCATTTAACAAGCTTTGTTAAAAATATTTAAAATCATAAGCTTTAACTATATGTAGATCTATTATATAATGAAACACAAAAAAAAATATATTTGTTAACCATTGAGGAGTTCCCTTGTCTGGAGCCAATCCTAACATAAAAATTCATGGTCATCAGAACTGATGCAGTATGCAAAATTTCAATTCCTAGTGTAAGAGGAAGTGGGTCTAATTAAGCTTGGAAGATTTGACCCGTCACAAATAAATATACAAATATAGTAACATGCTAATAACATAACAAACATACACTGCAAGTGAAATAAATGTTTGTAACGATACGAATTTCAAATAACTCCGACAAGTAATGAAAATTATGAATGTTAACGTAGTCGTGGCAAATTAAAGATACATTATTAAAGATAATTCAAAAATTACTCGTCAGATATCGCTCAGAATTAAATAGGTATATGCGACAAGTTCTAGCTTTTGAATAAAACAAGAACAACGAAAATTGGTTTATTGGTAATATATAATACCGATATAAAATAAAAAGTGAATAATGAACATAAAGAAAAAATATGAAACAAAGTAAACACAAGCTTTGGTGGCAACTCGCCAGATGTCGCTAAAACCTACATGAAAATACAGGACAAGTTCTACTCTTCGAATAAAAAAGGTTCATCAAATCATACAGTGTCCATAGTAAACAGTTATATACCAAAGAACAATAATAAAAAAGTGAATAACTCAAAAACGTCAGATCGCCAACATCGCTAACAATCGCCAGCTTTCATCCAAAAGAAGAATTATGAAAATAGGACCTACTCAGTAAAAAGTTCTGAAGTAACATTAAAAAAAATATACACGAATTGAGAACCTTCTCCATTTTTTTTTAATCTGCTAAAAAGCTCTAATTTAACATGATAAAAATGGATTGGAATACAGATTATGAACATTATTTCTAAGGTCTTGACTACTGATAAAGTGGCGAGAAAAAATAACAAATATATAGTTTTGGTAATTCTACCATTATCATTCAACAAAATATTTGTTTTCCAGGGAAACCAGAGTAAGTGGCAAATGCTGTTCCTCATAGCGGCCCTGGTTCAAATCGTCGCCAACACCATATTCATCATATTCGTTCAAGGCACTGTACAACCATGGAACTTTTATGGGGAACCTCGTCACGGTTAGTATGAGAAATATATATCTTTAATGACACGTTCACACACACATTTTACTAGTATGTACATACATAGACAAACATGCACACATACACAAACACTAATTTATAGAAAGTAAAAAACACACATACTCCAGGCTAATGTTACCTAACGTACATACACACACATTCATACATACGTATTTACACTCACGCACTGATTCAAATAATGCAAAAACACACATACATACAAACTCACATACACTGGTCTAATCTAACCTAACATTAACTTGACTTTATAATGTAAAGATTTTTTAATTGAGTTTAATTTCAAAAAATTAACATTTTAATCAACAATTAAGTCAAATTGATATAATTGATAAATTGATATATTATTAATCAACTAAACTATTAATCTTACAGATGAAGAAAACAAAGATATAATGTTAATTAAAGAAGAAACTGTCCTCATTACGGAATCTGTCAACTTGAAACTATACCCAGAGCCTGAACAGCGTTAAGGAAGAAAGAAAAAGAAGATAGAATAGAAATTAATTAGAAAAATTATATTCCACGCACTGAAATATGTATAATTTATTTATAACTAATCTTTAATTATAACCTTAGTGGTTTCTGTCATCATCACCATTACAATCCATAATTGTCCCACTCACACCTGTCCAAGTGCGTATTGGTGAACTTCACAGGCATTCAAGAACTTCATGAAGAATTCTCAGGAATGCAGGTTTCCTCACGACGTTTCCTTTAACATAAATAACTTAAATTTTAAACTCGAAAATTCGTGTACTATGTACATTATGCTGTTTTTTTTTTTAAAGTAAAAGATATATTGTGAGTACCCGTAACACAGCATAATGATAAGATAGTTATTTACGAAGGGTTTATACCATCGATGTATGTATATTTTAGATACATGTAACAACATTAATTAGGGAAAGAGGATAAGCTTACAACTTAAATTAACAGTAGAGGCTTTTTTTAATTTGCTTAGTAGTTAGTTGGCTCATTACAGTAGACATTTGTAAATAAAATTAAAATATTCAATAAAATATGAATACTGACATATAGTTTTATTTATATGTACAACATTTTAATTATTCATTGAATGATATTAGTCCTACTGATATTATAAAAGCGACAGTTTGTGAAAATTGATAAATGAGTGGGTGGATGGTGGCAACTCTTTCATACAAATAGTATTGGATAGAGATTAAGCTTGACTTCGATTTCATCTGGTGGTAAATGGCGAATGGAGTCTGGAAGAGAGGTAGATTTACGCCTGGAAAAAAACACAGGCTACTTTTTATCAACAACGACGCAGGCGAAACCGCGGGCGCAAACTAGTAAAATATATTTTAGTAATCACCTCACTGCCTCAACCTATCACGGCCCACTATTGAGCACGAGTTTCTTCTTTGTATGAGAAGGTTAAAGCCATAGTCCACCACGCTGGCCAAGTGCGGATTGGCAGCCTTCACACACCTTTGAGTTGTGCAAACACCCCAGCATGCAAGTTTCCTCATAATGTTTTCAATGGTAATATAAGTACATAATTAAAATTTCACAAGTGAGATACCATATCTTAGAATAATTAGGTCTTCTATTTTAGTTAAAACACAATTCAGCATCATTTATATTGGATAAGGAATGAGATTGGAGAATTTAATAGTGCACACAATATTGAACAACACGGCACACAGACTGCCGTGTTGCTCTATCGCCTAGTAAACCTGTGGTACATTCAGGAATTATATATTATTAGTAGTTTTTGCGTGAATTCCTGACAATTTTTTTTTAATATTAGAAGGATTTGAAAAGGAAACATTTGACAGCCTTTACCTAGAATAAGTTAATGCTTGACACAAATCACACCTGATGGTAAGTGGCGATGACGGCTAAGTTTTTGGGCGCACTAACTTAGTAAATAACTATGCACTCTTCTCTTGATCTGGCTTTTGATTAAAAAAAGAATTATCAAAATCGGTCTACTCAATATGAAGTTCTGAGGTAACGTATGTAGAAAAAAATACACATGAAACCTCTTCTTTTTTTTAAGTCGGTTAAAGGGCAATTTTTAACGCAATTTATTGGCCCCACTAGTAGTTCTGGCAATAATTTTATAGTTCCGCAGTAATTATAAATCAGGGTGTACTACTTAAAGTGGATTTAATCAATAAACGCCAAGCTTTGTGGCTGCAAACACGATAAATTTATTTGACTTAGATAGCATGTGTCGTGAGGGCAGTTACCGCAGAAGGGTTATTTGAAACAGCTGCGGATGGAGGATGCCAGTTTTCAGATCAGATTTGTTCGCAGCGAATTAAATAAATGAGGAACTTCATGTTATTTTAATATTTAGTATCGACGCATTAGGTGACTAGCCTGAATCTTATTTTTTGTTTTATCATTAAAAAAACTAACCTCGAAAGTCTCCGACAAGTAATACGATAAAACTATCACTGTCAACGTAGTCGCAACCAATTAAATACGCATTATTAAAGATAACTCAATAACCCAACAGTCAGATGTCGCTCAAAATAATATGAAATTATGCGACGAGCACTAGTTTTTGAATAAAAGAAAGAATCATAAAAAATAGTGTAGCTAATGAAATATTAATATCCAACATTAAGCAAAACACGAAAAGCTAATAACTCAAAAACCCCTCGACAGATGTCGCTTGAAATAAAATGGGATCATATCGTAAACACCACCGTTCGATCAAAAAAAAAAATCAAAATCGGTTCACTCAGTAAATTCTGATGTAACATAATATGAACCAAAAATATATACATCCTCCTTTTTTGAAGTCGGTAAAAACTATTTGAGTTTTCAGTGAAATAAATTAAAA
>DWJZ01008038.1:0-11644 GCA_018249125.1 Asbolis capucinus
TGTAATTTTATAACTCAAGAACGGGCTCACCTATCCAAACCAAAATGTTTATTCTGTGTTTAGATTATTTAGAAGTTGGTTTATGTGAATTCGCCGGTAAAGATTTAGGAATTAAAATGATCGTTAGTACCCGATTCAAAATGTAAAGCAATCACATTTGCTATAATCGGGTGTATAATATTAAATTCATATCTCAAGGCACCTCAAACACGACAACATACATAAATATTTTTTAAATAAATACATTTTTTAAGATATTTTTTATTACACCCAGACCCAGAACAAACACTCCTACTTATCAAAGAAAAGTTTGTTCTGGGCGCGGTCAAACCCACGACCTCCGGCTTAGTATTCAAGTTTACTAACCACTACACCAACAAACCAATCAGTATAACACTCGTAACTCTTAACAAACTGTGCAGCACATATTGCGCGCTCTACGTCATAATGTTTACATTAATTTTGTACGTACAAAGCTGCAAGTATTTTGGTATTTTGTCGGTCAGCACTTCCGATCTAATACGGATCGATAATTCAACAAAAAATGAGGTTAATTCCTGGATATCAGTTACGTAAACCGAACTGTTCTGGCGGTTGGTTTATTTACACAACTTATAGATGTAGTCTCGAATGGATTGTGCGATTGTACATGTTAAACTGGGGCAGTATTCTGAAAAACAAACAGAAAAACTGGCGTTGATGAAATTACGCTTATTTATAAAATGAACGGTTAAAATTAGCTTATACATACAAAAATCACTGTATCGCAGACAGCATGGACAACAAAATACGTCACTGATACTCATGACATGAACAAATATTTATGTGCGGGATATCGAATCTGCTACCCCTCAATTCGCAATTATTGCTTCACCTACATAGTATATACATAGTATACAAAATATGAATCTACATAGTATACAAAAAAACAGCTAAATATCTTTCGACTTTAATATTTTGTTAACAAGCCATTCGGTATCTTCTCGTATAAACCTTTAAAAAACCCAAATTCGCTAAGCAAGAATTTTACAGCTAATAATTTAAAATTTACGTGATTGCTGTTTTGATCAGCCTTTCAGAATCCGGCCATAAGCTTAATTAAGAACGGTGTACACATAAAAAAGAAATGACAAATTGAAGAATCCCGTCTGTAGCCCTTAGCTATATCAAAGCCAAGTCACTAGTCCAAACTATAATGATGGTAATTACCGAAATAATTCGTCGACCACATTCCTCATTCCAGTGTTTTTTTACTCTCAAGAATCATATTATGTATGTATGTTCTATGGAAATTGATAGAAGAACATAAATAGTTAAATATTTCAGATACAGATAGACCACATTCAGGAAATTAACATAGGATAGATTTTATTCCAATAGCAAGTTCCCATTGAATGAAGTGAAACTTTATACGGTAAACAGATTAAGATTAAACTTGGCACAGAGATAGATTATAGTCTGGAATAACACCTAGGCAACTTTTTATAGGCATTTTGCCCCATAGCGGGGTTGGTATATAGCATACAAATACAATGACAATAACAAACATAACTGAAGAACGGGCCCAATACGATGACAAAAAAATCATATAAAACTCTGCACATCTGACATATAACCCTTCAACTACTTTACTACAATTCTATAGTTGTCACTGATCGTCATAATCATGCTACATCGTAGTTATATGACACGCTGCGTATAGACATATCTTCCGTAAACGTTAGGCTTTGTCTCTATATTACTCTATTTGTTAATGAATATAATCACAAATTATAATTAATATTTAAATATATTGAGATTAAAACTACTACAATATAAAACAATTAAGAAAAATAGATCTAAGTCCAAGATACAAATTCAATACACTTGTCATAAGAAATTAATACATTAATTTCACTTATGCCTTATTCTATGATAATAAAAAAACTCATCCACAAACATTTCACAAAAGACTTACAACAAAAATATTAAAAAAAATACTACGTTAAACCACAAAATTTTTATTTCTAATACGACTCTCACAAAGAAATATTCGAGCGTAAAAAAATAATTACAGCAACCCCAAGTGCTTAAAGCGAACTGTCGCAAAAAAGCCCGTTACACTGAAGTGGTTCCATATTTCACTGGGCACAAACGTATAGAGTCATTGTCGCTTAAAACAAAAAACGGATACCTCTTGAAAGTTCCATTAGTAATAAATAATTTTGAACGATAACCTTAAAAGCTTTCGAGCTTTCAGTTCAAGTGTTACATTAAAGTTCAAGGTGCTTATACTGCCTTGTCGTAAACTTTTAAAGCCCATTTTTTAAAGTAACGCCAGAAGGGTTATGTTGCTACAAATTCAAACGTTTAAATAAAGAAAGCACCAAATAACTCATATTTGAAAGGTAGGAGAAAAATGGATAGGCAGATAAGAGTAGAATTTTTAATATCTTGAAGTATTAGTCGGTGTATCCGCCTAAGTATGATGTAGGAGTTTCCAAGAGAAGAGTGAATAGACATTTACTAAGTTACTGCGTCCAACATCTTAGACATCATCGCCACTTACCATCAGGTGGGATCGATTTCAAGCATTCACTTATTCTACGTAAAAAAATCTTGAAACTAGTATCAACTCACTGCTAAGCAAGGATTTCTACTCAGAAGTGAGGAGGCTTAGAGAGGCTAACGAGAACAACCGGTACTAGTGATTTTACGTGCCCTAAGAATCACAGTAGCACTCTTTTGCTAATAGCAATCCGTCTCTTTACTGACCGTATTCATTACTCAAAATTCCCTTAAACATATTTAGAAGGTCTGAAACTAAATGGTCAATGTGAAGTCAGACATGAAGTTATGAACATGACTGATTAAGAACAATTCGAATTTATGTCTGTTCCAAGTATTTATTATTATTAATATTATAGACTCGGTGGTAGGGCTTTGCGGTAGGATTATAATGTTATTGTGAAGCCTGTCTGTCTGGCTACCACCCACTTGCTTGAATCAGCCGCCAAACGATTCATCGTGTGCCGACTGGGAGCTTGAGAGCCATTTCTCTTCTTTTTCTCAACGTCCTTCATCCATTATCCTTTCCATTCTTCTTCTGTCTCCGCCTTCAAGTATGTTGGTATGTTGTTGGTGTAACGGGGTATGTTGTTGATGTAACTGGGTATGTTGTTGGTGTAACTGGGTATGTTGTTGGTGTAACTGGGTATGTTGTTGGTGTAACTGGGTATGTTGTTGATGTAACTGGGTATGTTGTTGGTGTAACTGGGTATGTTGTTGGTGTAACGGGGTATGTTGTTGGTGTAACTGGGGTCCGTTGCTGTCGTTATTAATACCGGTTGTTTTAGCAATGTACCGTTTCCCTAGTTTCTTTCTCTTCTCCGCATATGCTTGTCTGTTTCTTCCTTTCTGCCAGGCAACGCGTTAGTTACACCCCAGTCTGATGTTATTAATGTACATGGGCGGCACTCACTTACCATCAGGTGACATGAGTGCTTCTTTGCCTGCTTATCACATTAAAAAATATTGGTATTGTATATATGCCTACATATATACATATGTTGCTGTTGTTGTTATGCTGTTTTGAACCTTAAATATAAGTTGTTTACAATAAACAGAAAATGTAAGTGTTCTGTATCCGTCAACCAGGTGATCTAAAAATGAAAAATCCGATTTCAAATTACATCTAAAATTAATAAAATGATATCATCGACGTATTCGAAGTTAATCAAATATGCGTTATTATGAATAACTCAAAAACTACTCGTCAGATGTCGCCCAAATCGGACTAGATGATGAACTCGGCAGTTTTCGAATAAAAAACATTGTCCAATTCGGTACACCCAGTAAAAGGTCAGGAACATAAAAAAAATTAGTCAAATGTTGGTTCAATTCAATAAATAGATACAACATAGAGAAAAAATTATATGAGAATCTATATATGCATATAAAAATCAATGTCTGTTTGTTTATTTGTCCTTTAGACTCTGAAATGATAGGAGATAGAACGCTGATGTCTTTAGCAACTTCGTTTAGAATTCTTTGGAAAAGGTTTTAGTACTAAAATACTACCAATCGGACAGATGGCTGACGCGTGGCGACGAGTTGATGCCTGGCTACACGCGCCAGATACAGCTAGTACAATATAAAAATTATACAGATTCTGACACACGTTCAAAAGTTCATTATACTTTTAATTGACGTCGAAAACCAGATAGCTTAACAACGTAGTAAAAATATATCTAAGACCTATTCATAAATAAATCTCAATTATTACCTATAAAATATTTTGTAGCACAACTATCCAATAACGAAAGTAACCTCGCATTGTAAGTTGTTAAAGAAAATAATAACTTGAGAGTTAAACGAGTCCTTATGTCGAGGTTCGTTCGTCAAGATGTTTATCATTCAAGTGGTACAAAAGTATACCATTCATTTATTCCATTCAACTGAACCAACTGTGTAAGTTGTCGCCATTTTGATAAATGTGAAAGATGTGCTTAGTCCGAGTTCGTTCTTTTATCATGCGCGCCGCGAAGGATTGGAAAAAGCTGCCCGCGTCAGTGTTCCAGTTCGATTACAAGGTCAATGTCTTTAAATCAAGGGTGAATAGGCTTTTGCTTAATTATCGCACTTTTCCACACCCACACCACTTACCATCAGTTGGGGTTGTGGTCAAGCACTAATTGATTGAATATAAAAAAGACGGTTTACGTCGATGCCAAGTGATCACCCAAGTTAAGCAACAGCGATCATAGTTGGAGGATAGACCACTAGTTTCAAAAACATTTTGAGCACTTCTGTACTCGGAACGCTTACTTAGCATGGCGGAGCAACATGGTAAAGTATGTTCTGGGTTTCCTTAGTAACAGAGACCAGTACGTAAAAGTACGTAAGTAGTTGGAACCAAGTATATTTGCATTTAGGTATAAATTTAAATTCAGTCACAAGGTTTGTAGGAACAGTACGGTACCCTTTTTGTGCCGTACCTACTCGTACTTTACCTAAGCGTATGTACTCGCTTTGCTGAAAAAAACATTGTTATTTATTTAACTCATTTTATACATTTTGTTAAATGAAACTCTTATCGTTCCTTCATTCGCCAGCAAACTAAAAACTTTTAGTGGGATACGATACAAAAACAAAGTTACCGGGCAAGGCCATATTTGGGTTCCAAAAGGATTTGTTATTTCTTTACACGTGTATACACACACAAGCTAACGTACGTGACACAAAAGGAACGCGACCGGAGGCTGCGCGTGCGCCGTGCGCGCCGGCACGAGTCAAATCACCGCCTCGCATTATTAGCTATTCTTATTACTACTCCACAGCTGTACCTACACAAATACAAAGACCTTTCTATTAAGTTTATGACAAATATTACGATCTTGTTGAATGTAAATTTCATTTGGGGCCTATCGTTATGTTTTATTTAACTTTACAAACATCTTAAGCTTACAAACAGCTTTAAGTAGATAAAATGTCATAAATCACAACCATTTCCTAGTGCACTATTATAATTTTCTTACTTTGCTATTTCGTATGACCTTCTTAAAATAAGCTTAACTTCCACATACAAATGTAAGTTTAATGCTATATCCTTCACTTAATTATATAAGCTTAACTTTTAGTACATTTAGTACACTTTTAGTACATTCGTTTTGGAACTTAGAACCGAAATCATTTAACAGGGATACACATAAAAAAATATTAAAATTCATCACAATTATAAAACATTGTTATTTATCAGGAATATTAGTACGATTTGAGCCTACTAATAGCATAAATGTAAAAATTTGTCACAATGGATGGAATTTTTTCTGGATTTAGGACGTAATATTATTTGAATATGTACTTTTTCCACATCTATAGGTACATATCGGATACATACATACGGATTCGACACCCCCTTCTCCGTACGTTAATGCTACTACATCTCGGTATATCTCGAGTTCGTTTCGTCGCCTATTTAGATAAAAAATAGTAATTGAACGGTACAATGGCCTTATGTCTTGAGTTACCTACTATTGCAGTATACATAGCGTCACTGGCTAGACAGACTGACATTCACTTTTCTTTATAGACGGCATAATGACTCCTTCAGTAGACAGTATATAAGTATACAGACAGTACAGTATAACCAATGAGATGATCTAGAATTTCTGTACAGGTGAAAATAATTCTATATTAAGACATTGTTGTAGGAAAAAAATTTATAAAAAAATATCCCTTATTTTATTCATTCATTAACAAAAACGACATCTATACCTTTTAGGAAGGATAGGATAAAATTTTTCGATGTGACCAGTATTTCCCTATCTCACACATTTTGGAATTGAAAATATGGAGTATGTGATGTATTTGCATATTAAAATATTGAATTTTTCTACCAACCACTTTTGTTCTGTCTCTAGTTCTATTCTATCTCAGCACCAAGTTTCATCAAAATTGCTTTTGCTTTATTATTTTTTTATTTTATTTAGTACACACATTACACACATATTAATTATCATATACTGTAAGTTATGTAGAGTGAACCTACAAAAGATTTAGATATAGGTACATATAACAAATACGAAATGTTATGCAAAAATGTAATTTAACATATGTGTAAGATAAAAATGAAGTTTGTTGTTTATGCATCAAAGGTAAAATACACAGTTACTTTCGTATTCATAATACATAGCATTTTAGTATGGAATTCGCTAAACACTGGTACAACTACTGATAGAGGAATAATTTAACGAGCTTTACATACAACTACATCAGGTAAGCATTGCCAAGCACTAACTTATACTATGTAAAAAAAAAGTTAATCTTCGTATTGAAAATTCTTTATTCTTCGTATTGCAAAACTTTTATAATAGTACACATATGCCAACATATTAAGAATCTTAGCGAATGCTCTATTTGAATATAGACCACCAACGTTCAAGAATACATAACATTATCAGAGTATATTGAAATGTAATTGGCATAACGAACTCGAGACCGAGACGAGCTACATACTGCATTCAGCTTTCATATTTAGGGATAATAGTTTGAAGAAATTCTGGTGACAACATTAACCCGTTAATGGAAGTCATCTGTCAAAGTCGACGCATTCAAAGGCTGATGCAACGGTCAAAGTGACCATTACAGGCATTGAGAGTTTTCAAGGTAATAAGTTCAATGATTTCATTCATATATCGTGGATACAAATATAATTAAATTGTACTGACGACTACTGAATTTTCCAAAAAAAAGTATTTGTGCGAATATTAAAAAGTTAGAAATTGTGTTTGTTTTAACGCGCTTTTAGAAAATGTGCGTGTTTTTAGAAAATGATCCGAATTGAAAAATCTGGTAGTATCGAGGAAGGTTATAGGATATTTTTTATCCCAGGAAAAGGCTTTATTCCCGCGGGAAGAAAGGTACACGTTAATAAAATATTTAGTATTTGTGAGTATACAAGCATGGAGTATAGAGTTCCTCATTTAATACGGGGAAAACTGAAAATGTCCAGCTATTAATTAAGCTATGAATAACAATTGAAATCTGTACTAATATTATAAAGCTGAAAAGTTTGTTTGCTTGAACACGCTAATCTCGGTCACTACTGGTCCAATTTGAAAAATTCTTCCAGTGTTAGATAGCCCATTTATTGAGGAAGGCTATAGGCTATATATTATCACGCTAACACCAATAAGAACGGAGTACTAATGAAAAATGTTTCAAAATCTGGGGATATTTGGTCTATTGTGAGCTTTCGCTGCGTGCGTTGCGTATATAAACGAAGTCGCGGGTTAAAGTTAGCGTTAGCCCAAAGTATCTATTCAACGCGGACGGAAGTCACGGGCGGAAACTAGTTGAGAAATAAATTACATAAAATGCAATGAGGATTGTAAATAAAATAAAAGACAACTCTAATCTGACGACTACTTAGATAATAATGCATTTTTATATTAGTATAATGTATTATTGCAAAAAATCTTACATATAAACTTTAAATGTCCTACATTTCTTCTCCAAATTTTCGTAAAAATGAGTACAAAGTTTTCGCCTCACGTATTAATATAGATATCAAAACTGAACATGTCCCAATGACTTAACGTGTAAGCTTGACAAACATGGCCGCATGCATGACGCCATACTAGTTATCGTGATTATTTTCCTACAGATATAAATCTCATCACGATTCTACCTTTGCCAACCTTTCTAGCTTTCTGTGCAAGACTTGTATGTGAATTAAAAGTTTAATGTCGAAATTGTCGGATATCGATATATGTACCGTATCGATCCCACCTGATGGTAAGTGGCGATGGTGTCTAAGATGTTGGGCGCACTAACTTAGTAAATGCCTATTTAAAGACTTAAAGACTCCTATAGCATGCATCTGCGGAAACACCGACGCAAGTAGGCAATATATAGTTTTCTACGATACATAAATACTATACTCTTCTCTAAGATAGAGCTAAATTACAGAATTGTTATACTGATGGTTTACTAAGGACCGATTTAAGTAACCATTAACGACTCTAAGCGCGGCAATAAACATAAAAAAAACTAAAGAAGCTTGTTGTAGTAACGATGTAATTTAGTAATTATATACGTCTATGAGTTGTATAGGTATTAAAGATTGTGTTTTCAAATATTTTTAATAAACCTTGTTTTTGGATATTTTTAATGACACCATATCGATAGAAAATTAAATGAACGTAGGTTATAGCAATTATTTCATGAAAAGCTATTTTAAATTAAGTAATTCTGTTTACATTAAAACATTAATAATAAACAGACAATGAAAAGAAATTCATTTTAAATTGTACTCCCAGTTAATAAATTAACTTTAAACTTAAAATCAATTCGATTTACAGCGCAATCTAAATTAATACATTTTGAAGATGAAAATAATTTCAAGTGGACTCTTTATCTAGAGTACGTCTTGAATGAGAGAGAGAGAGGAAATTATTTCTACGAAGATACTTACTTCAGTCTCAAGACTAATTAATATTAACAAGGAGCTCAGAGTTCCTTGTTTTAATGAATTTGTCGTTGAAATACCATGTTAGACCTAGATTGGTTTGATAATTGAAAATAATGGAATCTTACGAAAGACGTACCGAGTGTGCAGTAGATATGGGGTCGTGCTGAAAATCAGTACACAGCAATTCTAGGTTCTCACAAAGGGAAGGAAAAGGACCACACTTTTTATTGTATTGGTTAAATAAGGAATTAGCTCTTATAACACCTTTATTGATTCTTATATTTATAAATATTTATAATTTTAAGCATTTTTGGAATAAATATAGGTATGCACTACATTTCCTTATTTGACATTAAACCTGTGCATGAATCTTACTAAAGCATGGCAATTTCATTATCTTTATAAGAGTTTCAGAATAAAAATGGCCATTTCTTAATATATGTATATAAATTCTCGTGTTATAATATAATAATGTCACTTAACTTATTCCAAAACGGCTTTACCGATTTTTACCAAATTTTATATGCATATTTAATAGGTCTGAGAATCGGCTACTATCTATTTTTCATATCAGTAAGTGGTAAGGGTTGTTCACCCTTAACTTTTTTTTTAATTTTTTGGCAAACGATTTGTATTTATTTTTATATAACAAATACAAACAACCCAATTTTTTTTTCATTTTAGTAATTTAATCATTCGAAATTACCTAGAAATATTTTATATGGCAAAACAACATTTGCCGGGTCACCTAGTAATCTTATAAAATTTACTTGAGAAAAATAATTTATTTACATACTTTAGACACATCATCTATAAATCGTCAATTTATCTATGTTTAAATTATACGACAACTACAATCAGTTTTAATTTATGGCATGTCAAGATGTCATATATCTAAGTGCAGGTGAACTTTGCTTTCCACCTGGCAAGTTCTACAGATAGTCAATATGTCATATTCACAGGCAGTATGTTCAATACAAAGTAAAAGCTGTTGTTATTGGGTTTAAAAATAATACGCCGCTTTCGCTTGGAAACTAATCTGCAGTGCGGACGCAAATAGCCCATTGTCTTTGAAGACATCACCCCCCCTAAAATGGGGGTACAAGGTCTATGACCTATAGCCTATATATACCTAAGTTTTATTATAAGTAAAATTATTTCTGCCAAAATGTCTTTGTTTGTATAGTCTACTTTCTTATACAGGATGTTTTCAAATTTTGAATTCTGTGCAGCGGAGCCAGCTCCATAAATCCAAAATATGTGTCTTTAGTCAAAAAAGCGTCTTTATTATTGCAACCCACAACTGTCCCATAACTGAGCTTGGGTCTCCACTCACAATGTAAGGGGTACATGCCCACCATTCTGGCCAAGTGTGGATTGTTGCGGAGTGCAGTTAAACTCTGAGTACGCCCTATGGTATAGTTCTGTTCTGATCCCATTTTATGTAAATTGAATAGTGTGACCCAGTCATCCAAAACCTAAAATTTAATTTGACAGGCATACCCAAGAGATGTGAAATTGAGTCCAACATAGCTGTACGTCGTTTACCAACATAATTACAGACGATTGATGTAACCGTTGTAAAATTATACGATTGGTCCGGTGACGCGAATGATTCCAATTTATCGGTAATAAAACATCCGCGAGTCCTAACGGTCGTCATGGGTGTGCTATGCCAGTGGCCAGTTTCGCCCAGTGTCCTCGATTCTGGATAACTCGAGTAGTTGTCAGAGGGCTAGACGTTGCGTTGCCCCCGGAGCACCCAAGCTTAAAGGGCACTAGGAACCGAACCAGCGAATTATAAATTGAAATATACTACAAAATTAACAATTGGTTGTATAGTAAAAACTCTAGATCAAATTTGCCTCAAGTAAAGTGAAAATTTTTCCGGGTTTAAGAATATAACTAAACCGACATTAATCATGGCAACCTATTTTTTAAGAAAAAATATTTTTTACGAAAAGTAAGTTGCCATGTTTAATGGCGGAAAAAGAATACCACTGTAGTGCAGACTATATCACAAACTTTTGCATTTATAATATTAGTACAATAACACAAATAGACTGTTATTGGCGTAGTCGAAATGACCATGTCTTCTGTCACACAGGTAATCCTAGTACCTAAGGGGGTTGTTTTATTACGGGGTGCTTTTATTTATTCACATGTTGCACTTCAAAAATGACAGAAAAACATAAGCTGTATAATTTAAAAAATTATACAAACCTTTTTGTTTGTCTAATACTAATGTCATACAAAATAAATTTGAATAAATTGCTAATAAACTTGAACTAACAACTATACGCAGTCTTCGCTAAACTTTAGCAAACCAAACGCAGTTCCACTAACTTAAATAAAAACAAGGATTCTTTAATACAAGGTTTATTGAAATATTTAAAAATACATTATTTATAGAGCCCTAATAGAAAGAAACACAAAATTTTATATCTGTTTTGTTAACCATTTAAGAATTCCCTTGTCTGGAGCCAATCCTAAGCATTGCAGTAGTTATAATAAAAATACATTTTCATCGGAACTGAAGCAGAATGCAAAATTTCAGCTCCGTAGTGTAAAGCGAAAATGGGTCTAATGTAACTTGGCCCGGACACGTAACAAAGTAATATAAAAATATACTAACATACTAAATACTAATATAGAAACATACACAGCAAGTTAAATAAAAGCTTGTAATAA
>DWJZ01008039.1:0-11643 GCA_018249125.1 Asbolis capucinus
AATAACTCAGAAAATAAAGTAAAAGTAACGCACAATGTACAATAATATACACCCATACAATAACGAAAATACGATTAAAGAGATGCAAGGTGTAAGTTTGATAGTGAACATGAAAATTATTGGCTTTCAACTTGTTAATGAGAACGGCAGGCATTAGTTATTAATTTAATTAAAAAATCTTACCAAAGCGTACTGTATATAATCCGTGTTGATCATTTTATCAAAATTGGTGACAAGGTTGAACATGCGCAAGAAGGGGGGTGTGCCAGCCTTGTATATCTGTATGTTATCAACAGAGGAGTAACTCTGAAATACTTCAGCAGCGGTGGGTCGGGATACATGCCGTGGTAGCGCAGGAAATCCTTCGTCCGCAGTCAACAGTAATACCCTGGAAGGTACAACGACATCATCATCTAATGCCTTAAACCCATTAACGACTCCCTATTGAGCAAAGGCCTCTCCTGATAACGTAGGAGACAAGGAGCGTACTCACAAGCAATGAATCGAAATAAACCTATGCTATCATAATCATGCTCAATATATAGAACAATATGTGCATTACCTTAATGCTAAATGCGCAATGCCTATAGTGGGAAACAGGTCACTCTGAGCCCCGGTGCACTCCCAACGATGGAAAGCAGAGGCAGCACGCGCTCTACAATGTTGACCGCAGTATATACTCCGTGAACAATACATACACCTGAAAAACAGACATTTCATTTCTTCAATGTACTTAACAACCAACCTTTCCTATAAATTTTAAATTAAGCAATTTTTGGAGGTACATGGAAACTATTATTGAAATTATTAAGAAGCCATAACAATGATTTATAATTATGGATGTATCCCTATATAATTCTAAGACTTTGCTTCTTTTAAGCCATTTATTGTTTGTTTCATTTAAATCAATTCACACAAAATGACTAAAATTAAAACTCACGCCAAGGGGTTTATGTCAGCTTGGCAACATATCTCACAAACTGCATCATCACTTGGCAACGTAACCCAAGCATAGGGTTCTTCAGAGAATAGTATGTCACCACGTTTTGTCGCCTCCTTGGTCGTAACAAACCTGCCTACTGTATCACTGCGACTATAACATACAGAGAACTTCGTGAGTTAATTTAAAAAATATGTTTTTATTTTTTAAATGCTATATGATAGAGATGCTAAATGGACCTTTGACCATATATGGAAAATTAAATAGCAGTAATGTCGGAAAAAATATTTACTGCCAATGTGAAAACATTACATTTCCTTTTTCACTTTTCAAATTCACTTCACAGTAACAATAAATTGACAATTAACAAGTTCATCAAATACAGTATACTATAAGCAAATATTTAATCATTTTTATTAAATATTTTTGCATTAATAAAATACTATACATACCGCAGTTCAATAGCATTAGATGCTGCATTAAAGGTTGGATTCATTCCCTTATAACATTCAGGTAAAACAATATCATCTGATTTCGCAACATCATTTTCTAATGCTTCTAATTTCCGTTCTAAGATTTTTACATGCCTTTCAAACTCCGCTGTAAAAATCATAAAACCATATAATTATATAATATTAAATATTTGATAAAACTTCAATTGCTGGTTAGTGCATCCTACTGGTGAACATCTGACCCGAAGGGGAGCAGAGTACCTATAGATTTTTCTGGATTTTTTTTGTAATACTATATATAAATATATACTTTTTCATCAGCCATAAGTTCTTTACCAATATTTCAGGGGTGACTGCCCCGCCATCAGACATGGGTAGCTAAATAGGATTGAATTGAAAAACTAGTATACATATTAAAATAATAGCTTACTCATTTGTGCTTCTGATAAATTAAGAGACTTTGCATGATTACTGGCTGCAGATAGTGCTATTTGAGCATCCTCCTGCTGGGTTAACTCAATGTAACAATCAGCCCTTCGTAAATACAATTTGTGTCGTTGTTCTGCAGGATAGCCACTCTCTATTGCCAGACCCACATCTGTTAAGCATTCCTACATTAAAAAACAAAATGTATTATTTATTTATCTGTACATTTATACACATCAATGAATGAAAATGACAAGACCAAGTTTTACAAATACTAACTTTGAATTTCTTCATTCTTAAGAGTGCTGCTGATCTGTTGGCGAGTGCAAGAGGATACATAGAGCCTGTCTGGTCTGCATAAAGAACACTCTTAGAGTAGCACCTATAGCTGTCCTCCACCAGGTTAGCTCGAAACTTATCATTACCTTTCTGTCTCCAAAGTAGTGATACCTTGTCACACTTTAAAGCAGTATCTGACTCTGACATTTTCTTGGCATAGGCAGATTTCATTTGATGTAGCCATTGTAACAGAATTTTCCTGATGAAGTTAAGAATTTCTAGTGGAGATTTATATATAATGTAATGCTTCTACTTAATGAAGCAAATAAATGTAATTATAGGAATTTATAACATGAAATAATTACATAGACACAATATTTACCTCACACCTTCATTTCTATAAAAGTAATTCATAGTATCTACTTCACTCTCACAAGTTCTGTCAATTTTTTTTTCTTCTGATGATAGTAATAACAGTAATATCTCCCATTGTTTTGCACAATCATCAGGTAATTCATTGCTGTTCATGTTTAAAAAGATATATTAATAAACAAACTTTTTGTAACCCTCAATATAATGGTTACTTTTTAAACCCCGTTATTAAAATATGATGCGCATTGCGCTTCCATAATCTACAAAGGGGTCTGAGTTGACTTCATAAAACGGTAAATCATAATCAATGTAAACAATTATTTGATATTGAACTGAACTGAAAACTTTTGGGACATGTTTCTGTTTTGGGTATGTCAATTAGTGTCAAATTGACATTAGCACATGCATACACAGATAAAAACTTATACCAAGAGCCTAGTAAATAGAAAGCTATCGCATATTTTTTCTAATACATTTGGTGCGCGATCTAATAATTGGTAACAAAAACTTCCAACGTTACATGTAAATAGTTCACGTAAATAAATACCTATATGTAAGTGATTATGGAGATCCAATCTGTGAGATAGCTTTATTCTAACAGACTAATAACTTATATTATTGAAATCATCTTTTACACTTTTAACTATGTACTAATTAAGTAGCATCTTGATAATTATAAGTGTAAATTTATATGGTCTTCGCACGTCCAATTGATCAAAGATCAGAACAGAATTAAGTTACAATTTTATTTTTCTATCCAACAATTTTTATCAATTAGTACTCTTCGTAATGCGGGTTTAACATTGAATTTGTGCTGCTTCTAAGTGAGTCCTAAGGTCTTTTCCATTTATAATAAGGTACTCTTTGACTCCTTGCATGAAAAACTTTCGTCACAAGAAGTAGATGGCAATAATCTTAATAGCAATTATGGAACATATTGACCAATCCAATAAACTCTCTCTGAACTTAACTCATGAACCATGGAGGTTCATGCATGCTCACCGCAAATTAATTAGATTTTCATAGAGTATTAAGAAAGTATAAATCATAGTCAGTACAGAGATAAAATAACGCTACAAATCAACCTAAGAACTCATTATTATCCCCAAAAACATAAAAAAGATACATTATATTAAACTACCATTCGCTGATGGAAAGTGCGACTAATCATATCATCAAATTACATACCTATTTTTTTCCTCGTATTTCATGAATTATGTTGTTTTTGTCATCTTTTAAATCTAGTTAACATTGTAAGTGCGTTGGATGGAGATATGGACGTATAGATGTTTTATTTCTCTTTCACACAAATACTACTGATCATGTCGGAATGAAATTTGGCGAAGAGATATTCTCATTAAGTTGATTGTTAATTACAATTCAAATATTCATACCTACTAGTTGCGTGTACCTCCAATATCAATGTGATAATAAAATACTAAAGCAAAGTAAAACAGCAGGGCAGTTACCGGCATCACTTCGCTTTGGTTAAAGTTAGGGAAGGAACGTAGACAGAATTCTTGAAATTAACATTAAGATTTTTTAAAGTTATACTTCTTTACACGCATTATTAAAAAATGAAAAATGAGAGTGAAATCTTAAGATGCGCGTATGCATCCATCACGCGAAATTAAAAGGTCAAATTTGTCCACTATACCACTACCATCAAAATAGAAACAAAAGTGGTCCAATAGAACTGAGGTTATTTATCCATACCTAATATTTATTGATATAAATTAGAATACTATTCTTTTTCAAAATAAATGCTGAATATGATTATTTTTAAAAATTTAATTTAGAAAATTATAATCATTTATATATTGAACAAAAATTCTTCGACCAAAATAAAAAGTGAATTTTCCATTAAAATAATAGTTAATAAAAAAAAATTAAATTCAATTATCTGATTTATTATTAAAATTTTAATGATGCCAAAGAAGTACGCGCGTGAATGTACACACACCAATTTTTTTTTTAATTTGTGAACCGCTTAAAATAAAACAATGTTATTCTAAAAGGTTTTATAATATTACTTATAAGCCGTTACTTTCTCCCGCGCTGAAACACAGATAAAAGCTCTATTAATAATTGGTGTGGGAAACTACATTATTAAATATTCACTCCTGGCATACTCCAATGTGTAATTTCAATTTACAATTTTATTATTGGTTGCCAG
The DNA here is from genome assembly GCA_018249125.1 of Asbolis capucinus. Taxonomy (NCBI): domain Eukaryota; kingdom Metazoa; phylum Arthropoda; class Insecta; order Lepidoptera; family Hesperiidae; genus Asbolis; species Asbolis capucinus. The sequence goes on from DWJZ01008039.1 coordinate 4,646, forward strand.
ATCCAGGCTATTTCTGGACTAATGTACTATTAACAGTATAGTCATCAACCATAGATAATTATTTTAATTGCTTTTGTAAATTACCTTGTTTAAATTATTGTCCATACATTTTTCGTGGATATCAGCTAATCCTACTAATATTACACAATGCGTAAGTTTTTGAGGACGTACGAGTATGGATGGATGTTTGTTACTTCCACACACAAAAACCACTGAATGGATTTGAAGAAAATTTGGCACCGGGATAGATTGTAGTCTGGAATAACATATCTACTTACGCTGTTTCCCCAATGCTGGGGGTCGAGACCTCAATCATGCTGTGACGTTATAGGCTACTTTTTATCAACATACCATACGAGCGAAGCCACGGGCGGTCCCTGGTTTTATAAGTAATTTATAATCAATATAAACCTAGCAAGCTAGTTTAGAATACGTAGGGAATTATAGGGCATAATTATAGGACAACTCTCTAAATAGAAATGAAATAAAATTAAAGTATTTAAAAGAAATGAAAGCATTTATTTCGTTTTAGGAACCAATAGCTCACTTAACGAAAGTAAAAAAATTACAATAAAAAATCCCTACATCAATTAAGTACAAAAACAAAACATTTTTAACAAAATTATATGAAAAAGGAATATAGAGCAATGCCTATCCATCATCGGCTTAAAATAACACGTAAGACTTACCAAAACTTGGTACATACATACATACATATGTGCAGACGTGTGACTATACAAAAATACTTCAACGAAAATAGTAATGAGCATCGTAAGTCATGATAAAAGCAATAGAAATAGTCCATAAGTATTGTTTGCCATCAATACTTTTAAGTAAAGATAAAGGAAAGTGGTTCCTGCATTCCATTAGAACTAAAACTATGTCGTGATCGGCGCCCAACAGACAGTAATATTATATATATTATGAAACTTTGAATTTGTTCCTTGTTCATTGGTAATAAAGTTTATATTAGCTTATATTAGTGCAATCGAAATAGGCTACACCATAAAAGATTATCCGTGACGTTCCTTTTGGGGATGCATTATGGAAAGGGACGAGTAGCGTGACAACTGTGTCGATCCTTTCACGTATAAAACAGCGAACGTGTTGGTATGTGATATGCGATGCGATTTGTCATGATTGTTATAGACCACAGCCATCGTTGGTTGATTATATCAGATGGAAAGTCAAATAAAATATGATGATAAATACTTTTGAAAAGGCAACGAGGACTTACTTAGGAGCTTAGGCTATAGATTACACACATACATATATATATAGATTACATACATACATTAAATAAATGCTTGCAAATTATCAACGGAGAAGGATTCCTTGTTTCGCGGTTGACATGGAAAACACAAAAACATCACTCATGAGACGAGAACGAATCCCTCAATATGCAGGCAGTCTACCAACGAGGCTACAACCTAAAATAGATATTAAATATTTAATGACGTTATTAGAAGTTAAATACAAAACACATTTTAACAATATCCTTACCTACTTATACATGAAATACCGACATATCTATCTACCTGCTACTCGATTGATAATAAAATATGTAACTGGGTGTGTAATAAATTGGCCCGCTATTTTGGAACAGACTATCATTGAGGTCGATACAAAATTAGTATTCAATTTCGCGCTTCACAATTAATAAATATATTTATGTATCCATAGAAAGCTACGACATTAGACAGTAGCTAATGCTCGGTCGTGACAATATGAATACATATAAGAGTACGTATATAGTGTACAAGTATGTATAAGGATTCGGGTAGAAAGAGGGTGAGCAGTCTCATTTACAATTTGTTCTGAGCCTACATTATATTTCACAAACGAGCACTGAGTAAGCAGACGAGTGTCGTCATTTGGCACACTGAGAACAGTCATGCAAAATGTTATCAGAAATTTCGCAGAAGTTAAAATATTCAAAACTAGAACGACCCAGGAACTGACGGTACAGCTTTCACAATGATCGATTGATGCCATTAAATAGAGGCAGGTACTAGCTTTATTCCACAGAACAACAAGAATTAGTAATCAGTGTTTGACATTACATGATGTCTATACTCTATACCTGGAGTCGTCAAACCGCGGCCCGTATATCATTGCGGTACAATGCAACCCAGAGAATACACCATTTATACTACGAATTATGGCAATGGCGTGATTCTGGCGACAACGACATATGAAATGTTACTCGCACCAATATTCTTATAACATTTGTGGCCCTCATATAAGAAAAGGTTGTCGACACGTTGCGGCTATGCTAATAATTATAAAGAAAAGAGATTTTAATAGGCGCTAGATTCGAAGAGGTTCTGAAAGTAATAAAATCTGAAACAATGGAAGTGGAAAAAAATCGTAACGGACATTGGAAAAACGAACCGCAACGAAGTAATCGCTTCACTTCCACTATGCGCCATAACATCGTTTTTTTCACAGGCTAAATGCAATTTTTTTATTATTTATTTAGGCTAAGTTAGTAGTAGCATTTTTTATCGGAAACATTCTTTTTGGTAAAATGTAAAAAAAGAAGTTCAAAAATATGTGTACCTTGCAATGTAACTTAACTTTGTAATATTTTTTTACACTCTATAAATTAGTGCTTGACCACTATACCACCTGATGGTAGCAGCTTGGTTCATGAAATTTTATACCTTGAATAGTCCATCACTGTAGCATGTCATTGCTACCCACGACTGTCCCACAGCTGGGCAAGATTTCTGTTAACACTGCTAGAGATTTAGGCCATTAGAATACCTGGCTGGTCAAGTGCTGATTACTAGACTTCACACACCTCAAATATTACTGGAACTCAAATAATTTATTTAATGTAGGTAATTTCAATACACTTATAAACGTTATTTTTTAAAATTTACCACCGTTTCGGAATGGTCCCTTAATAAAAACTACTAATACCACAATAGATTAACGATATTAAATAAATAATACTAGATAATGCAATTAATTGGTTCAAGAATGAGGTCACGCTACATTATACTGGAAGGTGTTAGGTTTTCTGATATCAAGTCAAGTTACGGTCATGCGACGATGGGCATACAGGTAATAATGTGTGAATGTGTTGTGTGAGTGAGGGAAATTATGCGAACTTTAAGAGGGTCAGCTTGGGATCAGGGTTGGCACCACGTACCTATTACTTGTCACAGTTGTCACTATACAATACTACCTAATCCGGTTGAGATTGTTCTTAAGTACATCTGACGAGTGGTTGTAGCGTCATTATCATTTTTCTTGCTGTACATAATATTCGTTATCAACTTTTTACTAGTCGTCATTATTGTAACAATCTCATAATTAAATGTAGTTTTGAGCGACATCTAGCAGGTAGTTGGCTGCGACTACGTTAATAATGTTCTTTTCATTGTAATACTTGTCGGAGCCATTTGAAGGCGGTATTTTTAAATGAAAATAGAGATTGAATTAAAATATAAGGCCTTTTAGTAATTATTCCGTATAATGAAAATGCTCCAATGAAAGCATATCAATATGTCTGTAGTGTTATTTATCAAGTGCGTACTCCAGTTCTCCAATTTAAAAATATTGGAAAATTATGGAGGTATTTTAATATTACTCATAATATAATTTCGCTGATCCCTTTGTGTTCTACCTCAGGTGTTCCAGACCATTAATTTTAATATACCTTCAATAAGAACCTTTTCGTGCAGTTAGAATTAAAACCTTCATTTCAATTTCACCAATTGTTTGTCTATTCCTTTTAGCTCCACACTGCTACTGTACTCCATAGTGCACTGTACCGTGTGTTATTGTACTGCACTCAAGTTTAATGTTATAATTTGCCTAACTATAAATATGAATGCTAAATCTATAATGTTTACATTAAAGCACCGAAGTTTTTAGCTTTCATCACCCGTTTACACTCACAGTGGTTGATTTTCCAAGTACCATTTAAAGGAGTTTTTAATATCTCTATTTTATATCTAATTATTGAGTGTTGACGTGACATAACCGCTATAACCGTAAAAAATCAATGTATGAAAAATTATACTGTCATAATTAACAAAATAAAAATTGATTCACTGTCCAGCAACGTGTTAATATGCCGAACAGAATACTAAGTGTTCATTTCCTTACATTCATACATTCATTTACATAAAGTATTATTATTATACAATTAACATTTTTATTACTTATTCAGCTATTCCAGGCCGAGACAAATCCTACAAAACAAAGTTCATTAAAATTGGTTCAGCCATTCTTGAGTTATAAATAATGTAACCTACACGATATTTGCCGTTATTTTTAATATTATATGAAACATAATTACATATATACATGATGCAGTTTCAAGTAATAATCATGACCACTTATAATCCAAAACTTCTCCCATCCTAGGGACGCGACCACAACGACCCTACCTGACACACTACACTACACTGACACTATTACTAATCATATAAATATTTATTGTTATAATTATAAATATTTTTATCTTTTAAAATGCGTATCGTTCATTTTACTGAAGAAACAAAAAATATAACAACAACTCAAAATCAAAGTCATAATAATTTATTTCATCATGGCAACATTGAGCTCGCTTAATAAAAGTCAGAAGATTACATACATAATATTCATACATTCTTATACTCGCAACTTGTAGAGATATAGCTAGAAGCTTCAGGGTTCTATCCAACTGGATCTGTAAAGTGCTTAATATTAGATTGGTGTTTGTTCTTGGTTTACATTAAGTACATCTTCTGTAGACATCCATTGCCTAACGTCGAACATTCAAATATAGAGCGGCAATATTACCAACTCGACGCACAACCCGCATACAAATGGATAATGGGCAGGTGATTCAACTGTTGAAATGACCAAAAACTACAGTAGTTACATAAGAATGACATGCGACGAATCAATTAAGACGAGAAAGCGAACTACTAATCTTAATTACAAGCTTTTATTTAACTTGCAGTGTACTCTTATGTTTGTATGGTAGTATGTTAGGATATTTTTATAAGCTACTATTTAGTGTGTATTGTATATTTGTATACTAGTATGTTAATTGTATTTTACAAGCTTTTATTTAACCTATAGTGTATGTTTGTATAGTAGTATGTTAGAATATTTTACAAGCCATTATTTAATTTGTATTGTATGGTTGTATATTAGTATGTTAATTGTATTTTACAAGCTTTTATTTAACCTACAGTGTATGTTTTTATAGTAGTATATTAGAATATTTTACAAGCCATTATTTAGTTTGTATTGTATGTTTGTATATTAGTAAGTTAATTGTATTTTACAAGTTTTTATTTAACTTGCAGTGTATTTTAGTATGTATATTTGTTTATTAAGTGTTCGGATCAAATCTTGCAAGCTTAATTTCTTCTTACACTAAGCTGAAAATTTGCTTAGAGTTTCTGTCCTGATGACAATACATTTTTATGATAAGCATGACCTGGCACTACTTTTAAGATTGTCTGCTGCCAAGGGCACTCCTCAACGGTTAACAATACAGTTATGAAATTTTATGTGTTCCCTCGTACGTATTAGGGTGGTATAATTAAAGCTTGTGTTTTTAAATATTTTTAACATAGCATGCTTTTTTATCTGTATAGAAGTAGTTACTTGTAAATACCTACTTAGAGACTAATGAATGAATAAAAATCCTTCTTCGTCATCGTTTCAATAGGAATGTAGGTACTCATACAAGCAGAGAATAGGAAAATACAGTTTATGAATTGTTTGGTTGCCAATTCACATTATTTTTGCATCCATGATCAAATTTCATCTAATCTCACTCGAAGGCGTAGAGATGATAATCTTCTATAAACGTACAAAAGTTACCTACTAACCTATATCTAAAGTCGTACCTATACTGCTTTCAAATTACTACACGTAAAGTAGGTTTCGTAGCCTGGAGCTTGAGAAATTTGTTATTCGGCGCGCGAAAGCTCCGAGGGGAGGCATCGCGGTGGGAGGGAAACAACGCGCGGGCACGAGCGCGCGCGTCGTCTACCTGCGATGCGGTTGCGCACCTGTCTCGCTACCGACGGCTCAGTCGATTATCGACAGTCGCACGAGTACCGCGCGCGATGACCGCGCTCACCCAACAAAACCGCCGCGAGTGTCATCATAACAACGTTTTGTGAGAAACATTACCATGGATATTATACATTTTAGTGTCCTTCTCATTCTGCTACAAGGTATGTAATGCGTACTTAGGTAACAATTATATTTTTAAGTAAAAGTAGGTGAAATGGTCTCGCTCAACGCAGAAGATGCACTACTTTCGCATTGATCTTCTGCCGATTCACGACGATTCTAATATTTTCACTCAATAAATAATAAAGAAATTGTTTTATAAACTAAAAACACGGGTTCATACTGTGAAATTAATTTCGTATGTATTAACATTGGACCTGGACACTTGGTTATAATTTTTTTTCAGGCAAATTTCAGGCAGAAGTGGTTTAAATTTAATTTGTAAGATTCCCTTACACAGTAGTTACAGTGAAGCTGATAAAAGCATGTCAAAGCTATAATACCTACATAATAAGTTGTTTATGAAGATTACTCCGTCATTTTTACGTATTTTTATCAAAAAATAATTACGCTATCTATGAAATTGTATTAGGTCGTTCAAAGGTGGTGTAAACTTCTGTTTCCTCGATTACAATAATCTTTAAGAACCCCTTATTACCTAACCATATCATAATATTTTTAGATAGATAGGTCATATCATTATATCATTTCGAATATAGAATCAAATCGGTGTATGTATTCGAACAAATTTAATAATTGTTATGCTCCTTCTATTCTGTGACATATCTTCAATATTTGCCGCTAATCCTAAAACTTGAGTAACTATTTACTCCAAATTATTTACCCATTTCATTACCTTTATGTTCTAACCAACAATACATGAATCTTCCGATTGAGTTCTGTAATAAAACAACGTTGGCCAGACAAAGACTGATTTTATTTACGAAGTGCGGGTGTTAGAC
>DWJZ01008040.1:0-11643 GCA_018249125.1 Asbolis capucinus
CAGTCCAAGCAGTGGAAAAAATCTGATGAACCGACCCCAAAGAAAGCAAAGACAATTTTATCGGCTGGCAAGGTGATGGTGTCAGTTCTTTGGGATGTTCGTGGAATCATAATGGTAGACTATTTTTCAAAAGACTAAACAATAAACTCAGCATGCTATTGCACCCTACTGCGTACGTGAAGAAATTAAGTAATAACATCCAGGATTACTCAGGAAGAAATAGTTGTTTCATCAGGATAATGCACACGTTCACACGTCTGCCGAAATTATGGCTTAAATTCGTGACTGTAGTTTTGAACTGCTGCCCCATCCAACTTATACGCCTGATTTGGCAGCTTCCAACTTTCATCCGTTTCCTTACTTAAAAAAAACACCTTGGCGGACAGAAACTTTCAACAAACTCGCAGTGAACCAGTATTTTACAGACCTTCAAGAATATTTTTTTAAAACCGGTATAGAGGCTTTGCAAACCAGATGAAAGAAATGCATTGAGTTAGGTGGAGATTATGTTGAGAAATAAAAATAATTCCTAAGTATCCATCCTCAATTATGGATTTAACTTCGAACAAATCCAAATCGAGGCTGTATCGCCACAAAATGGGGTCAATCGATATCATTGATTCGAATTAAGCTGAATATAGTACGACAAAACACTTGAAATCTATTACTCTTTCAAGTCTCTCCAACAATATATACATATATAGCCTGCAAGCGAAAATGCATACATATACAACAAATTCCTGTCCTAACTTTTCATAAATACAAAAATGTATAATAAATATAAAATATCTTTTTAACCTAATAATTGCAAAAGGCATTAATAATATTTTAAACTCTGAATATGGAACACTAACTATGGTCTCTCTTTATAATTGAGGAGGCCTAGAGCTAGGGTTGCCAACTTAGTATTTCTTTAATATAAGGTTTAAAAATATAGTACGCTTAAAAATGTAGTATTTTAAGGGAAGATTAAAAGCTAAACTAAGTTTATAGAGACATTTCTTTTGCACATTACGTCACGTATTAGAAAATTACGTTTTTTTTTGTTTTTTTAGTGTTGCCTAATCGAATATTGATTTAATAAGAAATATATTTTCGCGTAATATATATTTCTTCAACAGTCAATATACTGTATACATAGTCCCAAAATACAGTACAATACTATATAATATAGTACGGTTGGCAACCCTACCTAGAGCATACTGCTCTTGTGCTGAAAGGAGCTCAACAAAATGTAATAAGTGAAGAAGCTATTAACGATATATATAAACATTTTTTTTATTACCTTCACTAAACGCATGCATGTAACTATGAAAATGCTTATATGCAAACAAAGTGACGCTTCAACATATGCGCAGTTTTATGTGGGCTGAATAAATGAAACGTCAATGAACTTTAATGTATCTATTCTGAGGCCATGTGGTTATATTTATCTCACTGCATCGAAGTTCGAATCATTACATTGTATACAAGTCTCTTAGATAGGTTTAAACCTACTAAAATAAATGCGAGTTTGTGACGATGGATGCATGTTTCTCTGCCACGCAAAAACGACTGAACGGATATGAATGAAGTTTGGCACAGTTATAGATTATAGTCTGGAGTAACGAATAGGCTATTTTTTATCGATACAGTATGCGGGAGATACTGCGGGCGGAAGCTAGTATTAAATAAGACGCAAAGTTTATGGGTTACTGCTAGTAGCAAAAATTTCAGAAGCACTTCGTGCTTCGGAGGACACCTAGAGCAGTAATGGTCGTGATTTTTATCGTCAGATGGTCGTTGGGTCGTATCGGTGACGTATGGGCCGCATAGTTATGGTTTCCACACTGTGGTTAATCACCCAACCGGCTACCAATCAGCATTGGAGCGTTCTGAAGCACGCCTTAGGCTTCTTTATTTACATTAGATAAATTTGCGTTTGACTACGATCCCACCTGATGATAAGTGGCGAAGAAGTCTTTATTGATAAAGCGCCCTAACTTAGTAGCAGCCTATTTACTCTCGACTTGAAGACATTTAGATTGTAGTCGAACGAGAACACCGAAACGGTCAACTTATTCCAAACCTTCACGGGACGGGTGATAAAAGACGAGGCAAAGTGCGTCGTTCGCACAGGCGGGATGTACGACAAAGGGGTGGCTACCCGCCGTGCTTCGGCTCGTTCGATGGTGGAAGGGGGATGGGAGAATCAAATCATGCGATTCCTGTGCACACTCTCCAAATTGTTAATCTTAGTTACTCTCTCAGTTACACGTACTCGGTAGTTGGTCATGAATAGTTAAAAATCATAGTAAATATTCATCTTACTAACTATCAATAAGGAGAAACCCGTGCTCAATAATGAAGCCAAGAATGTGATGCATTCCATAAGGGAGACAATTATGTTCGTGAACATTTCCAATATTAAAATCCAATGAAATCAAAACCGAAACAAGAGATGGAATCGAAAACTAAATCGATATTAGTAGAACTTTTGGCATTCGTTCAAATTACCTAGACGTCTTGGCAATACAAGCCAAAAACATTGTTTTTTACTGAACGAATTTATGTTACTATGCCATGAGTATTAAAAACATCTTTAATTTCACTCAGTGCGTTGTCATTAACATCAATCATTAATGTTTCTTACTCTCGACTTTTTTAGATAAAATATTTGTAATGAAAACTATCAAGGACTGTTTTGATTTCTAACTTCAATCTTAATAAATAAATATCTTTGGACAACTCACACACGGCCAATTGACTCCAAACTAAGCGTTAGCTTGTACTATGGTGATCAGACAACTGATATACTACATATATATTTGTAAATATATCATTAATCTATATTAATGTTATAAAGTTGAAGAGTTTTTTTTGTTTACTTGAACGCGCTAATCTCAGGAACTGCTGGTGCGATTTGAAAAATTCTTTCAGTGTTAGATAGCCCGTTTATCGAGGGAGGCTATATTTGCTTTATATCATCACGCGAAGACCAATAGGAGCGGAGCACCAATGAAGAATGTTTCAAAATCGGGGGTTTTTTTTCCTATTGAGAGCTTCCGCTGCGGGCGCTGGGTAAACGTTTAAAGTTTCTGAAAAGTCATGTATGACAGAAACGAAGTCGCGGGTTAGCCCAGAGTAATTATTCCACGCGAACGAAGTCACAGGCGGAAGCTGTTTATAAATTGTGTATAAATTGGCTGTCCAATACTATTATCCCCACACGGATTCATTAACATGTGTATACGGGCAAGTTAATCACAAAAAATATTGAAATTCAATAATTTAATCAGCTACTTCAAATGTAATTCCAAAAATAAGATCTCAGTTAACTTCCGTAACACGTATTACATGATTTACAACAAGCAGCAATAAAAAATGTGCGATAGGAGCTGTGATTAAAACAGATTTAACGTCGATCCGCCGATGACATGCATCCGTCGTGGCGTTCGATTCAAAATGTTTGGTCCAAGATGGCTACTCGTCTGACGTTCCGCCAGAGTGACATTGAATGTCAGTCATTCTTGCTTGATAAGAGCGCTGAACCTGGACGACCCAGTTGCATTGATAATGATCCTGGCATGTCACAATTACTACTTTGTTGTGGTAACTGGTTTTTCAGAAGCGAATGTAGTTTCTAGAGTTTAAAAAGGGTTTTTAAGCTCACCATCTCGCAAGAAAGTCATTGGAGTCTTCGTTGATGTCCCATTAAAACCGTGAATGATGAGAACATTTTTTCTTGTCGGCTTCCAACCATACTTTTGAAGATTCATATGCCGTACATCCACCCAACGCCGCATAGGATATTCTCTGGAAAGGGTTATGTACAGTTTCAGACAATTATTTTCACAAAAGGTTAACAATAAATCACTTACAGAGAAAATCTGAATACAATAAAAATGTGTAAGCCACCTAAACTGATTAGTAATTTCAACAAATCATCGGGTAAAAATAAAAAATAAATAAAAAAATTGCCTTTATTTTCTAATAATCGGGTAAATGGCAATAAATACAATATTTTGGATATGACGCGTAGTGACATCGTACAAGTAAGAAATGTTTGCTAAGGCCTGTGACACATTTTAAGCCAGTAGCGGCCACCCGCGACTTCGTAAGCTTGGAGTTTCATACAACAACCACCTCTCGTTTTAACCCCAAAAGGGGGTTGATTTCTGATGATACATTCTTATATATCATTTTAAATTTCAAGTCTCTCACTTCAAAAACGTAGTACTTTCATACAAACTTCCAACTAGAGTTGCCGAACTATATTATATGGTATTGTACTGTATTTCGAGACTCTATACTATATACTGTTCAAGAAATATATAGTACACATAAATACTATATTTCAGTACAAATATCAACGTTTATATTTTGCAACACTGAAAATAATAAAAAAAACCATCCTTTTGTAACGCGCCTTTCGTTTGACTGACGCAATGTGCGTGTGCGTGAAACAAAAAAAAAGGTTTTTAAAAACAAATGAGTTAAAAATGTAATTATTTTTTATTTTCTCCGCAAAATACTATATTTTTTGAAGAGCACTATGTTTTTATGCTCTTTTTTTAGCTACTATATTAAAATAAAAAAAGTTGGCAACCCTACTTTCAACACTGGTTTTACCTTACATCATTTTAATGATTAATCAGTGATAGTCACAAAACAGCTGATATTATGTTTACAGTAACAATATAATGGCACTACAAACTAGTTGGTAATGCCCGTCTTCCCGATTAAGAGTCCCGAGATTGGTTCTATTTGTGTGATTTGAATTTTCTCACAGATAATGTTAGTTTTCAGCACAAATCAAGGGTTCTTGTTGTTCTGTGGTTTTCAGCATATGGTTACGAGTATATGTGTTGTCCTTGTCATTAACAAAATAAAGAATCTTAGGAGTATGAGTGTGTAATATGTAAGTTTGGGAAGATGTTTTGAAGTTTGTCTTTCCTTCACGTGGTAACTGCTGTACAAATTAAAATGAAACTTGGCAATAAAATAGATACATCCACGAAATGAACACATAATAGCGGAAACGGATAAATGGTTATCTACATGTTTTAAAAACAGAAATAAAAACAATATGATTCCCAAATAAAAAAAATTGAATCCCTTTTATCCCGATTGTAGGTGCTCTGGGATCATGTGCACGTTAATATTAAGATAAAACTTAGCACAAGGATAGATTATAGTCTAGATTAAATAGGCTACGTTTTATCAACACAACGCGAGCGAAGCCGCGGGCCGAAATTAGTCTGACTACTGTAACATTCGGTTAAAGAATTTTTTTAGTCTAGTACAGTTGGTTTGAAATAATAATCTTAATGGACTATAGGTCAGTGACCTGCTCAAGTGTTTGAAGAGGGGTGTTCAACAGTTTTTTTACGTATCGTACTTAAAAATAATACTAAATATAACTTACGGTGTATGTAAATAGAAGTTAATTTCACTATCAGGACACCGCCACTCTCGCTTCATCACGCATCGCCAGTACCGGAAGTCAACCATAGACATTAAATTACCTTCCACATGCGGTACTGGAAAAAAAATCTGTTATTAAAATACTTATACCGTATAAAAAATAATTATTATATAGGTACTAATTATATATATGTATAATTTTATTTTATAATGGATTTAAATAGTGACCAATCTGACAGCATATTTAAAATTTTTACAACTATTGTATTTTATATTATACTCACGAATTATACAATATTTTAACACTAACTCATTGTACAGTTATGTACAATGAGTTATTGTATATTACGTGACCTACCCGTGAGTATCAGAAAGTGTACTAAAAAATTCAGGAGGTCGCCATTTAACGTCGCGCCGCGCCAGTACTTAAGGAAAGCTCTTTTTAAATTATTAAAAAAAAATCATGGTATACCCCTTCTATGGTGACCATTGAAAATAACATAATATAAGGCGAATAAAATAAAAGATTTGGAGGAATTGGTAGTAATAGAGTTTTACTAGAGGTCAAGAAGAGTGATAATTTTTAAATTAAAAAATATTTTTGTTCGTTTTGCAGAATTATTTTTATATTTTCGGTTTGCTAAAATAATATTAGGTATTATAATATACGTAAGTGACTTTTTTTATTTATTAAGTATTTTGTTGTATTACATTGCGTAGTATCTATCGCAGCCATTCAACTTTCACCGTCACTTGTCGTATTACCGGTCAAGTGCAAGTGAACAGACCTGTATTCTAATATACATATTACAAAGCATTTTAATCTGTTCAACAATTTTTTTGTTCGTGTTACCTACGAAAAAATGTCGGTAAACTACGTAGAGAAAGAGAGAAGTGAAAAAGAAAAAATGTTGGTAACCTACGTGAAGAAAGAAAGAAGTGAAAAAGAGAAAGAATATTGGTAACCTACGTAGAGAAAGAGAGAAGTGAAAAAGAATAAGAGAAAAAATGTTGGTAATCTACGTAAAGAAAGAGAGAAGTGAAAAAGAGAAAGAATATTGGTAACCTACGTAGAGAACGAGAGAAGTGAAAAAGAATAAGAGAAAAAAATGTTGGTAACCTACATAGAGAAACAGAGAAGTAAAAAAGAAAATGAGAAAAAATGTTGGTAACCTACGTAGTAAAAAAAATGTATGTAACCGTAAAGTTCCACAATGCAATATAAAGCAGGCAAAAATTTACCCAGATTATATTGCCAGGGTAAATTTTTACTTTAACTCTAAATATGATTTTCAGTAAATGAGGATTTGACCTTATGGCTTCAACCCCCTGATGGCCCACTACTGAGCGCGGGTCTCTTCTCGTACTAAGGATGCCTAGAGCATACTCCACCAGGCTGCTCCAATGCGGTTTGGTGGAGATCGGAACCTAACCTAACCTCATATTTAAAAAAAAAATTTAAAAGGCCTTAACGTTTTAAATTAACGCCGAATTCATATGAATATTTTAAATTGGGGATCGAAATTCATGTTTCTAGATGTCCTGTTCTTTACATTTCTAATAATAATAACTCATAAATCCGCATTGGACCAGCGTGATGAAGTAAGTTCTAAGCCTCCTTAGAATGAAGAGATACCTCAGAAATGTGGTGAATATATAGAAGCCAATCAGTAACATATACATTGATCTGATAGAAGATAAATTTTGCCGCAACACCAAAAACTCTATGAGATCAAGAATAAAAAAAAAGACTTACAATTTACTTAGTATCAATATAAAGGGAAATAACATGTCCACTTTCTTGACGAGTTTATTAAACCCCCTGTGAAAATGTGGGAACCCATTGTCTATACGGTCTATTGTTTTAAACGATTTCACTTTCATGAAACACAGTTTTTATTCCATGGTATATTCGTGCACTCTCAGTTTTGTATTATTTTTATATTTAATCAGATTTCTTGATAGAAAGTGTTCATAGCCGGATCGGTTAAAATGATAAGTATAAATTTTTATTTGATATTATAGGAATCAAAAACTTAAACATTTGTATGTCATGTAATAGGGCCACTAGGGCCCACCCGCGGCCTCGCCTGCGTCGTATATTGATCCCTTTACCAAATTTCAATCAGTTCTATTCAGTGCTTTTAGCGTGAAGCAGTAACAAACAAACATACAAACTTTCGCATTTATAATATAAGTAGGAGGGTTGTATTGTGTCTAGATTTATGACAAGTAAATTGATTTGTATTTATATGAATTGATTTTAAGAAATCAACCGAGGTAATTAATTTCGCTCATTCATTAACGCTTCGTGACTTGAAGGGCATTTAAAGTTGTCGGTTTCGATTGTTAGTTTAAATAGCGGTCAGTAAGCCATGTCGCTTTCGGTAGCAAAAATACATCCGACCTTCCGCTTAGACATCTCTCCACCAATACGCACTGGGGCAGTATGGTGGAGTATACTTACGCCTCCTCAGTCACAAGAATATACCCGTACTTTACAGATAACCATAACGGGTTGAAGCTGTGATCACAGTCGCGCATGGACGTTATCAACACTTGCAGGAGTCAGCATTGCAGGCCAAGAGGGAAGTAAAAAACCCTTATTAAAACCTGCAAGTGCCGGGAAGACTTAGAAAGAAAATAAGTACACCTTTAAACAAATGGGGTCAACAATAATTTGAACGGACCCCAGACATTACAAAAACATACCGCTCCATAAAATAAATAAATGTCCCTATTTTCTGTCTATAACCGATTGTAGAAATTGTACACATGTGTCGGAGAACTGTAATAATATCCCACATTTCGCCTCCTTTTTATCACCCGTACCGCGAAGGATTGGAACAAATTGCCCGCGTCGGTATTCCCGGATTACAATGTCAATGAATTCAAGTCAATAGTGAATAGGCTTCTACTAAGTTAGTGCGCTTTACCATCGAATACATCATCACCACTTACCGTTACCGTTAGTAGTCTAGCGTTAACTTATCTAAGGTAAAAAATCGCTGGCATCAATCCTTCATGTTATGTTCAGTATTGTCTATTCCTGGCAGTGTACTTGACTACAAAACACAAATTGTATCAACACATATTGAATTGTATAAACACATATTGGATTGTATAAACACATATTGGATTGTATAAACACATATTGGATTGTATAAACACATATAGGTTCTCCGAAAATTGTTATATGAATAATGTATGTAGATAGACGAAAACTGAAGAAGAATGAATACGGCTATTATGAATACGGGCCGGTTTTGGACATAACTTTTTAATAGATGGGCGGTAGATTTCTTGTTTTCGAAAGTGAACCAACTTTTGTGAACATTCCAAATTTAATACGTTTTTAATGATATTTAAAGGTATATAAATAATTTGATTTTTTAATCTCATAATAATAAATTTCAAAAAAATTAATCAATATGTGGTTAATATTCCTATATTATTATTGTTGTATCAGTGAATATTACGTTTTTCTTTTGAGAAATCATTAGAATGACAACAAAGATTACAAGATTATAAAAATACATGAAACAAAGTAGCGTTTTTTATTTTGTTGCCATCATGCTCGGCGCAAAGCGCGAAATTAACTGAAATTTTTCAATCTTTTTAAAATAAAAAGCAGATTCATTTATAACTTTCTATGAAACTTTATATTGCATACAATTCAAAGTACCTACTTTGTTTCAAAGACAGAGTCATGTCAAACAAAAAAAATATTAAGATTTTTTTTCAATATTCCTAATATTTGCAAAAACCTTTGTCTACGTATATATTTAATTATTCCAACATTAATAAAAACTTACCAAAACCCACACCAAACATAAACATAAACAACAAGATATATTTAACACACATTTTATCTTTTACACACACAATTTCACACACATTTCGTCAGCTATAAAACACACCACATTCTTGATATACTTTTGATTGGTAAATTTACACGTGACATTATAACGTTTATTGACAACAGAGGAGATAGTCTGTCTCGGACAGTCACTGCAAACTGTTACTCAGACGAGAAAGGCTTTTGCCAAGAACATCGCTCGAACATTAACATTCTACCACCCGTCAATGGGGTTACACGAATGGTAATGATTACACGTAATTGTGTCGCTATATTATATATTTGTACAATATAATCTATAATAATAGTTGTAGATGTCATTGTGAGTTGTCTGTGAGCTCTGGAACAGTTGTTCCGAATTTGAAAATTCTTTCACTGTTACAATGTTATAATATTTATATCCTTCCGTATATTACATTTACATAAAAAAAATACTTGTAATTACGTCGTAGTCGTAGCCAATGAAATATGGATAATTAAGAATAACATAAAAACGACGAAATTTCGTTATAATTTAAATGGGAGTGTGACACGCACTAGCTTTCAATTTAAAAAAAGAATAATCAAAAATTACTCGTCACATGTCACTCAATTACATGGAATAACAACTACGAATTCTAACTTTCGAATAAATATCAGTAGACCCAGTGAAAAGTTACGAAGTCAGGAACATAACAAAAATACATTAGAATTAAGATTTTTTTTATTTAGTTAAAATTGTAACCTTTAGATTCTGCACTACAGTTATTTCGGAAAAAAATCGAAAAAAAACGAAATACTGAGAGTCTGTACTCGTATCTATGACGGTAATTCCGTAATAATTATTGTGACCGTTAATCTATGGATAAAGTTATAACCTATTAGAAGTGATTTTCACTTTTTGCAGTAACAGGCAATTGTTTTATTTACTGATTTTGCTATTCTTTGCATTCCTGCGGTACCAGGCGCTTTATGACTGGCCATAAAACTTTCACTGCGACGATACAGAGCATAAAACCGTAAACGTAACCATAAACAAAGTTTACGTAAAAATAAAATATTATATTTTCAGGTTGATACTCTAGGTTTAAGAAATTTGTTATTGAGATAGGATCCCTCTGCACTCTACTTTAATTATTAGATATATACTAGCTGACCCGGCAAACGTTGTTGTGACATATAAATTATTTCTAGGTAATAATCATTACTACTTAAAATACTATATTACTGTAAAAAAATAGGGGTTTGTGATAGAAGGGTATATATTTAGGGTTATGATTATTAAAAAAAAAAACAAAAGTAATTTTAGGGGATGGACAACCCTTATCACTTAGGGGTATGAAAAATAGATAGTAGCCGATTATCAGACCTATTGAATGTGCAAATAAAATTTCAAAAAAAATCGGCCAAGCCGTTTCGGAGAAGTATAGCAACTAACATTGTGTCAAGAGAATTTTATGTATAACTTTAATTTCGTTCCTTCAACCAAATTGAAGTTTTGTAAAAGTAAACGAGAATATCTATCTTTGGAATTTCTTTGGACAACTCACACACGGCCATCTGAACCCAAACTAAGCGGTAGCTTGTACTATGGTGATCAGATAACTGATAAACATACGTATATACTTTTAAATACGTACTTAAATAGATATTTCTATTACACACACAGAACAAACATTCCTGCTCATCACACAAAAGTTTGACTTAGGTGGTAATCGAACCCACGACCTACGGTGTAGCAGTCAGGTTCACTAACCACTAGACCAACCAGCCTGTCAACAGAGAATAGGATGTTTTAGATCTGGTTTCGCATTTAATGTCTTAAATCCTTTTAAAATGATAATATTAGGTTTTTTAGGTCAATTCAAATAATCCCATTAAAGCTGGTTTGGTATACCGCTAAGCGAGAACAGTTACGAGCAATACGCATATAGAATTTATATGACTAGGAACTATGTCACCATCAACATTCATACTGTAATTGGGCCACTGCTGGGCTCGAGTCTCCTCTTCCAGTGTGACGGGAGAGCTGCACACAGGCCATAGTACAACCAGGCCAAATGCCGAATAGACTTCATACTTCGAGAACGTTATGGGAAACTCAAAAGTGCTTTCTTCACGATTTTTTCCGCCGAAGCAAGTGATAATTAATTTTGAAATTAACTCGACAGCACACGCGCTCTTAAAAGTTGAGCACTCGTTATTCGTATTTTTTTTTAAATATTTTTTAAATACTAGCTTTACCCGTCGCGTGTTGCTACGTCGCAACTCGTCAAAACATCTGTTCTACCTCCTAACATTTCAGTGTCTATAAAGGACAAACTAACAATGATTCATAGATATATGTATATGTATATATATATATATATATATATATATATATATATATGATACAAAAT